>JANAVB010009555.1:0-81180 GCA_029216955.1 Iris pallida
AACTTTTCTAGTTCAACACCCTTGATTGCTTGTATGTTTTGATACCCTGTGATTGTTTTGGTCTAGTGTGACTAGTATACCTAGATGAGACTTTCATTACCACCGTATGCGATGACCCTGTATGCCGTCCTTTTAAATTGTATGATTGATTAAGTTTTGAGACTTTGATTGTGGGGGTTTGACTAGAAGGGTAGGAACATTTTAATTTCGAGGACGAAATTTTCTAAGGAGGTAGACTTGTACACCCACTTTTCTAAAATGAGGGTAATTTTGAACTTTTGTAAAAGTTTATTATTTAATAATAGGATTTATGATTTATGGGAATTTTTAATTAATCTAAACTATTTAAAATTGGTGAATTATAATTTTGATGTGTTAGCTAGTGAACTCTAGAACTGTTGAGCCTAGAGACTAACCATGACCATGGGGACCTAACCATGTGATTAGAATGACTATTTACAACTTTTTAGGCTAAGGGTGTTTTGATCATTTGTGACTTTTGAATTATTTAGGATTTTAATTAATTGGTAAATTTTAGATTATTTTAATAATATTTAAATTGATGTATTATGATTTTGGTCATTTTTCATATTTTAATATTTTGCGAAAATTTTAATTTTTAATATTGTTTTTATTATTTGTTTAGTCGGTTTGAGTTTCGTCTCGTTCCGACTTGTATTGTGACCCGGGTAGCTTAAACTCTAGATGGGACCCAATATTAAGTTAAGCATGGCCCACCAAACCCAATATTTAAGTTAGTTAATTAAACTAATTTTTATCATGTTAGAATGGTTAAGTTAGAGACTCAAAACTGATCATTTTGACCCCAAATTTGAACCTAGTCTAAACTTAACCATATGAGACTAGAGAGGGACAATTAGGACATTTTCCATTCGCCCTAATGGACTCTTTATGGCAGCCACCTTTAGGGAGAATGATTCATTTCATTCATTTCAATCTTGCCTCTTTTATTTTCTTTTTGTTCTTCCCTAATTTTAGAGAGCCTTCCCTTTGATTTGATCTCCAAATCAAATCATTCCTTCACAAATCTTCACTCAATCATTCCCATTCTCCAAGGAAGGGTGCTACCAAGGATTGGAAGAGAAGTGCAAGAAGGAGTGTCCACTTTGAGGGATCTTCGTATCGGAGCTGTGTCCTAAAGGATTTCATTGGGATTCCACTCCCAATAGGTAAAACCCATCCTCTAAATCGATTTTCTTTGCATATAAATTAGTCTTGAATCGTAGGATCCATCCTCATGCATGTGTCCCCTTTAGATTCAAATTTGAGGCCATTTGGAGCTCTTGGATTTTAGATATGTGTCTTGTGTCCTACTTGATGGATCCCAAATTAGGACATCCCATGTGTATGTTTGTAAGCTAATAGTTTAAATAAATTTAAATTCAATTTTAGAATGGTTAGAGAGTGGATTGATCTTAGTTAGGATGGTTAGAATGAGTTTCATTTGGATACCTATGTTGGTATCCAAGTATCTTGGCCTACATGTGTTTCTTTTGTCCAAAACAACTCAAATTCGTCATAATATTCATCCACGTTTTTATTAACCAAAGCAACTTAGAAATATCATAACGTTTAGCTTAGAACTCTGATTTATCTTCGTTTTTTTTAGAAGAACCGTATCGAAGTTAGATTTCCAAATATATTTTAATAAGCCAAATTCTTTCTGAAACTTTCTGTAGAATTATTTGAGTGTCAGCTGTACGAAAGACGAACGCGTTTCGGTATTTTCGCATTTCGGGAGCTTCGGACACAAAAATGCGATCCATTTGAGTTTCGGAAAGCTAACACGAAATACTACAACATACTTTAATCCTAAATTTTAGTGAATGCCCAATTGGTACAGTATTGATTTTAAGTAGAAGAGTGACTATACGATATATGCAGTTTGTGTAACCTATGAGCCTATGTAGTATGGATATTAAATGAATATTAGAGTATGTAATACATGATATGTTAGATAATAAATATATATATATATATCCTCTTTACATTATATATATATATGGTTGAATGCAAGCATATAGGAATGCAATTAATATAATGTATGTAAGCAATACATAAATGCATGAATGAAAGAATGATATACAATATGCATGAAAGTATATAATGAATGCTAGATATGAATGCAAGGTATACATGTAATGATAGATATGAATGCATAATAATATATATGCAATATATAATGATAGCATGTATGGTAATGTAGAATATATGATGCAAGCATGTATATGTCCACTGTTTTTCCTTTTCCTTACATTTTCCTTCCCTTCCCTTTCCATTTCAGTTTTTCCTCCTTTTTTCCTCTTCTATTTTACATGTTGTATACAATGTTATAATGTATAGATGAATGTAAGTATGTAATAATGAATGAATGTCATATATGAATGAATGAATCAATCAAAGGTATAAGTAAAATAATGCATTGTAATGAATGTTAACATATATAATGTATAAAAGTATATATGTAAATGTGCATCAATGTATATCTATGTAAGTTTGTAAATATGAATGATGTAACATATGCCTATATATATAAATATGTATGTAATATGGATATGCATGTATGTATGAAGATATGTATTTATATATATCTATTTTATATATGCATTGTTGTGGTTCATATTGCCTTATGATGGTATGTGAGTGCTAGCCTAGTCTTGGTTAGGCCTAGTAAGACTTGTCTGGGTTAGGTTGACCTAGTTTGACTAGTGCAGTTGGCTAGAGTTGACCAAGAGTTGACTTTAGTCTAGTTTGACCTAGATAGCATGCAGATGCATTGTACATTTTATTTACCATCCCACGTATATGTCTTGACTTGTGTTGCTCTAAATATGAGTCAGATACCTCATCTCGGACAGTATATTCTCATAGCTATTCAGATACAGGCGAGTACATTCTCTGATCATTTATAACTTGCTTAGAATTATATTCCTGCTCTAGTTTACCTTATTTGATGCTGTCACGATATTATCACGGATTGGTACTATATGGATCCCTATATTGAGATGTTATCCCCCTCGGGAGCATCGGATACATCATGTCATGTGTTTTATGTATATCATGTATTTCTCGCTCTCATGTTATTCATGTTTCTCATGTGCTTCATGCTCGTCATGCATGCTCATGTACTCTCATGTGCTCTCATGTTCGTCATGTTTCCCATGTATCTCATGTATAACCTATACTTCATGTGCATCATTTATGAGCCTTCATGTGCACCCATTTATGGGCCCCCATGTGAACTTCATGTGCACTCATTTATGAGCTCTCATGTATACTTCATGTGCACCCATTTATGGGCTTCATGTGAAAACCATGTACGTAACATAACTTGTCTGAATCCTTGTGTATTGATTGGGGTATGGGAGAGTATAAATAGTCATGTGAACAATTCCAAAGTAGTATAGCCATGTACGCCTTTTTAGTATAGTCATGTATCAAGTCGTTCACATGTCGACTTTGTACTCTAAATCACTAGTCACTGGTAGCTCTCTACTTATAGTAGATATTTCTATTACAGTTCTCTCTATTTTTATATCATGTACTTTCTTTCAGTTTTGTATCGTACTCTCTTGCATGTTTATATTCTCTAACCTGTTATGATCTGCGTTAGATGTATTGTGCTCGCTCCCGTCCTGACTGGACCTGTTGAAAATTTTACAGAGGATGATGAGGAACCCTGTACCCCTTACTATGGAGCTTGCCTAGATGACTCGCGACCTGGACCCCTGGGGAGGTTCAGGCAGCTGTTTAGGACGATACCTTGCTTAGTATAGATAGCTTAGACTGTTTTTCCTTTTTATGTTTAGTTGCTGTCCTTGATTTCAGAGTTGTATATTTTAGAGATGTTGAGACTGGTAGTTGTTGAGACTTATGTTATTTTATTCTGCTGTACCTCACTTGAGGATTTCTCTATCTTTTCCATCGTGCTATATTCTACCTTTAGATGTGATTGAGACTGTATTCTGCTATGTCACCTCCATTCGGAGTGTATATACTGTACAGGTACCTTATTGTAGTTATAGTTCATGAACTAGAACAACGTTCTACCGCCGACACTGCGGCGTAGTGGCACTGTTACGTACTCGTACCCTCACGGTGGGTACGGATCGTGACATCAATGGCATATCACACACCATTTATAACAATACCATATATAATCTCGACTAGATCATAGTCTAGCTAAACTAGTCTATAACCAAAGATAACTATATTTACTACATATGTATCATGCTATTCGATAAAAATGTTTTTATCAACTAAAAAAATATAATATATTAATTCTAAAATATTTATGAAAAATAATTTTGAACATTATTTACTTATATCAGTTACAAGAAAAAAGTACCTAATTAATACATTTAACTAGTAATACAATTTAGCCAACTTATCAGCTCGATTGGAACAAATTTACAATAAACAATCAATAGTTTTAATTTTGAAATAAATCAGAAAATAATGGTAATCACGGGTACATATCAAGGAGTACATGATTTACATCAAAGTAAAATGTTAGAAAAATTTGGATTTCAACACAAACTAGATTTCAATGATCAACTAGTCTGCATGTAAAACCAATTAATCACTCCTAAAATTCTCATAAATCATGATAATAATTATTTATATATAAATCTAGAAAAATATAATTTAAGATAAATTATAATTATATAAAACACGGAGGGCATGGCTATATCTATCCGAAACTATATATCAGAAACTATACACACATAGGTACAATATTGTAATCCCTCCTCCCGAACAAAAAAATCATTTATTTTATTTATTTTATGTTAGAAAATACATTTTTATTTGAATTCCTATAAAAGAAATTATATGTACTTTTGAATGACAAAAAGGTTTTACCAAATTATATTTTCGAAATAAGATTTTAGGTTTACGAAAAAATATTATTTATATCATATCGATAATATTAAATATTTAATAAATTATTATTGTAATCAAATATTACATTTATATTGATTAATTTAGTTTTAGAATAATTAATTATTATCATTGACCAATAATCTATTTAAATTATTTAAAATCAGATTTGGATTATGCAATATATTTTGAATTATATTTATGGAAATAAATATGGTTTTAAATTATGTATGGTAAATAAATATTAGATTAGATTTAATTAATTAAGTTTAAATATTTATTTTATTTAAATCTATGGAAAATATTTATTCATTAGATTTGATCATTCCCTAATAAGTAAATTGAGTCAATCTTCATATATTTAAGGAAAGCCTTTTCCCCTTCCAATCTAATCATAATTAAATAATTGATATCCGTTATATATACCTATCAAACTTATGAACATTTCTCATATTTTTTTTCCAAAATTTCTCTCTTTTTTGTCCAAAATAGGCCAACATTCGTCATAAATTCAGCCTTATTTTTTAGAAGCTATAGCAACTTCGCGAAGCTGTTGCGACCAACTTCGTACTCTATTTTACCTCGGGTTTTTTTTTATTGAACCTTATTGAGATTAGCTTCAATAATATATTATTTACTTTAGAAAATTCGTAATATATTTTCCTGTAAAATTGTTTGAGTTCCAGTTGTCCGAAAAATGATGCATAGTACTATTTTCGAGATTTCGGAAGATCTCTAACTCTTTTTTGCGATCCGTATGATGTTTCGACAATCTGACACAAAGATCTACAACATATTAAATTCTTAGAATTTAAAAAAATTATTTTATATTATGTTTAAACTGTATAACATATAGATAACTAGTGAACCGAATCGATGACTTTAGACTTTTTGTATATTGGGATTATTATGAAATCGTTGGATGTTATGGATTTAAATTTCGACATCATTATCTCTTCTAACCAATTATGAATATAGCTTTTGGCCTATTCTGTGCCTAGATGATCATGTCACACACGTTGATTGTAACTTAACTCGAGGCCAGTACACTATTGCTTTATGTTCTTAGTACATTATAATTATATTCTTTATTGTGTTTTTATTTAGAATCCAGTTAAGACACGATTGAGACACTATAGGACTTGTTGTACCATGATTGCTATTATTGTTATTGTTTAGCAGGACAAGACGGGAAATTTTTAGTAGGTATGTGAACTGTAACACCCCAATCCCAAAATACGTAGGACTAGGAACGTGGACATGCCAGCTATATACATACAAAGTACATGGGCCTCGTATGAATACATAAGCTGTAAAATACAGTAACTACAACTGACTAATCTCATCCACAAAATGAAAGAATAAAAATGTCATATAATCAACTATGGATTGTCATTTGTACATGTAGTTGGGCGGAGACAAATTCACTACCAACTATGAAAAGAAATATATAATAAAAGAAAGAGTTGGAGTGCGAAGCGAAGACGATCTAAGTGCAATCACGCTTGAAGAAATAGAGATGATCATGGCCACGGCTAGAACACCTACGAAAGATAAGAGCACACACATGGCAAGATAACTAGGTCCTCAGAGGGACGTAACATGATACATAATATCATGCCATAATAACTGAATAAATATTGCTCAAATAAATAAGTCAATTGAATTATAATATGGTCCAATACACACCTATTGAACTAGCTTACCATCCCCCCAACCAAAGAAGGACAGGGGATGGTAAACTAATTGACGGTGACGTATCTTTCCATGTTATAAATCCAATATGGTATCCGGACCCCAACAAGGTTCAATACCTTCTCATCGAAGTAGTAAGTCATACCTACAACCAAACAAGGACAAGATGTGACGAACTAATCCGCGTCAAGTTATTGTTCCAAGCCACGGTCAGATACAAGTACCTAAACCAAAAGTACTCATACCTAACGGATAAGGTAGCCTAACCGTTCTAAGTGAAATAAAGTTAAGAACAATCCTTTCTACGCATGGGCCCTAGCTATATAGGATCGGCGTAGTCCCCCCTTGGGGCACCAGAGGCCCAATCAATAAGAGCATAACGTTCCGCAGAATGCCAGTGGCTGTCAGTAATCATGGGTCATCAATCCCGTATCTACAGCGAAGCTTTCGGGTCACGAGGAAAAGTGCATCGAATCCTATACGCTTAGGAATTGTCCTCCCCGTCCAATGCCTACTATGTTGTATCCACAACACAAAGCCTCTATTAACCACTAAGTCAAACTAAGCATGCAACCTCTATTAGCGGTTAATCCTATCGCACGGCTTATACGCACCGTTGGCCAGCCAGTCACGCATGTTCGTGTTCTACATGCGACACACAACGTCGTGGTACAACGTGTCAAGGCCAATGAATGCAACACACAAAGGTGGTCCTTTAAATCTAGGTTTAATGTGTAAGAAAAATAATACATAGCAGAAAATATAACTGAACGGTAAGTTCTAACAGGTTATGCCATGTATCACAGTTTATTTTGCATAAAAAATAATAAATAATGCATAAATATGAGCTAAAATAAATAAACAGCAAACGGCAAGGTGTCTTGCATGGTTGGATGCCTGGTGTGCTACGATAATCATGGTGGCACGAACTGCAACTTCGGGTAACAACTACACAAGGTGACCTCTGACGGTGGCACGGACAGTTCCATTGGGTCCAAAAGGGTCAAATTAGTTAGGGTCAATAGGAGAAATGGCAGAATTGGCAAGAGGATAGGAATAATGGACTTAGTCTTGGACCGAATGATAATCGAAGGAATAATATATACTTTATTTTTTTGAAAATATCCATAATATTTGAAAACTAGATTTTATTAGTAAATAAATTTTAGATAAAGTACATGCTTGAAAATAATAACAATGTTTTTAGGCTAAAACTCCAAGTTTGCCAAAATACTATTTTTTTAGGTAGAAATCTATATTTTTGTTAGTTACAAATATTTTTAGATTAAGACTAAAATTTGCAAGATAAAAATTTTATACTTCAAAGAGCCATAATAACTTGTAATAATATTTTTCACAAATATATTACTATAATTATTTTATAAAATTTACCAAAAATATTACTACTATATTAATAATGGCAAAATATTACAATACCCGTTTATGAGTCATACCTATATGTTTTGTCAAAGCAAACAACCAAAATAATAACAATAATAATAATAATAATAATAATAATAATAATAATACTAGTATTAATAATAAATCAGTAATACTAACACTTATCAAATATTTTATACATAAAATTTTAATCAATATCTACTGTTAATAAATCACAACATAATAAAACACACAAAAAATTAATAAATAAAAAAATAAAAATAAATGAATAAATAAAGTATGAAAAAAGGCCCATGTCATGTTCTCTATTCCTGATAGTAGTTTTAGGAATAAACAAACATAAAACAGAATTTATTAAAGAAGGGAGAGGAGAGAGAGAGCACCAAAATTGTTTGTGAGGGAGAGAGGAAAAGAGGGTATCGGGAAGATGAAAGAAGAGTGGCGGAGGGAGCGGGTACTCGACGAACGCGGGATCGGGGGCGGTTGGTCGCGACGCCGGACGGAGCTGGGAGCCGGCAGCTCTGCGGGAAGGTGGCCGCATCTTGCCGAGACTGGCCGCTCGACGGTGGCACTCGGCTGGAGTGGACGCCGGTGGCGGCAAAGTACGTCGGAGGATACATCGACGGCCAGATCCAGTGCCTACACAGAGCAGCGGCGGAGGAGCTTATAAAGCGGTGCGGGTGTGAGGAAGACAGGGCGACGAGCGGCTCGAAACTACGGTGGAGGGAGCATCAGACGGCGTTTCGGCGGAGGTGAGTCAGGTAGGGTTTTATTTGTGGGATTTTGGTAGGTTTTTTGTGGTGGCGCCGGCCGGCGATGGCTGTGGTGGCGGTGGTGGTTTCATTGTTGGTGGTGGTTGCGGTGGTGAGGAGAGGAAGAAGTGGTGATGATGGCCGAAAATGTTGGCCGGGCGGCTTTGCGGTTCTTTGGCGCGGTGGTGTTGATGACACGGTTGTGGTGACGAGTTGTAGACGGCTAGGCACGCTGGCCTGGGGAGACACGGTGGTGGTTGGCCAAGAAGTCGGCATCGAACGAAGGAGATGGCGACGGAGATGGAAGGGGGTGGCTGACGGATCTATGGTGGGTTGGCCGCACCTTGGTGGCAGCAGGTTTGGGGCAGCCGCGGGTGGTCAGAGTGGTTACTATTATGGTGGTGAAGGTGTGGGCTGGTTTGTGGCGACGACCACGGCGAGTGGTGCCCGAGATGGGTGGTGCCCGTGTGGGATTAGGGGTTCGACATTGCTGGTTGTTTTGGTGTAGGATATTGCCGACGTATGGGTCGCTGCGGTGGCGGAGGTGGAGGTTGGTTGTGGGAGTTGGGGTTGTTATGTCGCCGACGGAGGCGGCCGGGACAGGCAGCTTGGGTTAGGTTTAGGATAGATTTGGGTTGTATCGTGTCGGAGTTGTCGACACAAGGAAATAAATATATGTGTAAAAATAATAGAATAAGAAGGTCACCCGGGGTCGGACCCGAGGCCAATCACGGCTGACACGAGGATGGATGGAACACCGACACGAGGCACGCATACTTGTGGTGGAAATTTATGGAATATTTATGGAGGAAACAATATGGAGGCTCCCCTATTTATATGGTTGAGGAAAGCTTAGTAGATAAGGATTCAGAATATTTAAACCCAAAAAAAGATAATTCGCAACTTAATTTAAATCAAATTTAAATCGATTCAATCAATAATAATCCAAATCCAATTCTAATTTAAATCTAGATACTATAAACTCAAATTAAATATAAATTCATCTTTAAATTTAAATTATTTAAATTAAATCCATAAAATCTAATCAAATATTTAAATGGCCACAAAAATTTCAAAATATATTTTCTAAAAATACTTATAATAATAATTTCGAAAATATATTATTATTTAAAAATAAACTTAATAAAATATTTATGAAATATATATGTATACACGAAGAATATTATTTATTATTAATAACTATTTTTATGAAAGACTTTTTAAAAATAAAATAAATAAAATAACGGACTTAGAAATATTGGTATGACAGCTAAAATAATTATTATATATATTATTTTGAAACTATAAAAATAGAAAAATATTTTTCTAAGAATATGTACGCTCGCACATATTCGCACTCATCGAGCAATTACGAAAAACAAAATTTCGCGCACGACGTATGTATCACCCACTTTTCTAAATTGAGGATAATTTTGAACTTTTGTAAAAGTTTATTATTTAATAATAGGATTTATGATTTATGGGAATTTTTAATTAATTTAATACTATTTAAAATTGGTAAATTATTATTTTGATGTGTTAGCTTGTGAACTCTAGAACTGTTGAGCCTAGAGACTAACCATGACCATGGGGACCTAACCATGTGATTAGAATGACTATTTATAACTTTTTAGGCTAAGGATATTTTGGTCATTTTGTGACTTTTGAATTATTTAGGATTTTGATTAATTGGTAAATTTTATATTATTTTAATAATATTTAAATTGATGTATTATGATTTTGGTCATTTTTCATATTTTAATATTATGGAAATTTTTTTTATTTTTAATATTGTTTTTATTGGATTTGTTTAGTCGGGTTTGAGTTTCGTCTCGTTCCGACTTGTATTGTGACCCGGGTAGCTTAAACTCTAGATGGGATCCAATATTATGTTAAGCATGGCTCACAAGACCCAACATTTAAGTTAGTTAATTAAACTAATTTTTATCATGTTAGAATGGTTAAGTTAGAGACTCAAAACTAGATCATTTTGACCCCAAACTTGAACCTAGTCTAGACTTAACCATATGAGACTAGAGAGGGGCAATTAGGATATTTTCCATTAGCCTTAATGGACAGTTTATGGCAGCCACCTTTAGGGAAGAATGATTCATTTCATTCATTACAATCTTGCCTCTTTTATTTTCCTTTTGTTCTTCCCTAATTTTAGAGAGCCTTCCCATTGATTTGATCTCCAAATCAAATCATTCCTTCACCAAACCTTCCCTCAATCATTTACATTCTCCAAGGGAAGGGTGCTACCAAGGATTGGAAGAGGAGTGCAAGGAGGAGTGTCCACTTTGAGGGATCTTCGTATCGGAGCCGTATCCTAAAGGATTTTATTGGGATTCCACTCCCAATAGGTAAAACCCATCCTCTAAATCGATTTCTTTTGCATATAAATTAGTTTTGAATCCGTAGGATCCATCCTCATGTATGTGTCCCATTTAGATTCAAATTTGAGGCCATTTGGAGCTCTCTTGAGGATTTTAGATATGTGTCTTGTGTCCTACTTGATAGATCCCAAATTAGGACACTCCATGTGTATGTATGTATGATAACAGTTTAAATAGATATTTAAATTCAGTTTTATAATGGTTAGAGAGTGGATTGATCTTAGTTAGGATGGTTAAAATGAGTTTCATTTGGATACCTATGTTTGTATCCAAGTATCTTGGCCTATATGTGTTCTTTTGTCAAATTCGTCATAATATTCATCCACGTTTTTATTAACCAAAGCAACTTAGAAATATCATAACTTTTAGCTTAGAACTCCGATTTATCTCCCATTTTTTTTTTTAAAATATCGAAGTTAGCTTTCTAAATATATATTTTAATAAGTCAAATTCTTTCTGTAACTTTCTGTAGAATTATTTGAGTGTCAGTTGTACGAAAGACGAACGTGTTTCGGTATTTTCGCGATTCCGGGAGCTTCCGGACACGAAAATGCGATCCGTTTAAAGTTTCGAAAAGCTAACACAAAGGGCTACGACAAACTTTAATCTTAGAATTTAGTGAATGTCCAATTGGTACAGTATTGGTTTTAAGTAGAAGAGTGACTATACGATATATGCATTTTGTGTAACCTATGAGCCTATGTAGTATGGGTATTAAATAAATATAGAGTATGTAATACATGATATGTTAGATGAATGAAATAATATATATATATATGATATATATCCTCTTTACATTAATGTATATATATGGTTGAATGCAAGCATGTAGGAATGCAATTAATATAATGTATGTAAGCAATACATAAATACATGAATAAAAGAATGATATACAATGTATGCATGAAAGTATATAATGAATGCTAGATATGAATGCAAGGTATACATGTAATGGTAGATATGAATGCATAATATATAAATAATATAATGCAATATATAATGATAGCATGTATGGTAATGTAGAATATATGATGCAAGCATGTATATGTCCACTGTTTTTCTTTTTCCTTACATTTTCCTTCCCTTCCCTTTCCATTTCAGTTTTTTTCCTTTTTTTTTACTCTTCTATTTTACATGTTATATACAATGTATATAATGTATAGATGCATGTAAGTATGTAATATGCATGAATGAATGTCATATATGAATGAATGAATCAATCAAAGGTATAAGTAAAATATAATGCATTGTAATGAATGTTAACATATATAATGTATAAAAGTATGTATGTAAATATGCATGAATGTATATATCTATGTAACTATGTAAATATGCATGATGTAACATATGCCTATATATATAAATATGTATGTAATGTGGATATGCATGTATGTATGAAGGTATATATTTATATATATTATCTATTTTATATTATGCATTGTTGTGGTTCACATTGTCTTGTGATTGTGTGAGTGCTAGCCTAGGCTTGGTTAGGCCTAGTGAGACTTGTTAGACTTGTTTGACTTAGGTTTGACCTAGTTTGACTTTTAGGGTTGACTAGAGTTGACCAAGCATTGACCTTAGTCTAGATTGACCTAGATTCATATAGAATGCATTGAATTGCATCTTATTATCATTTTAGACATATTGTGACTTGTGCTGTTCTATAGGAGACAGACACCACTCCTCGGACAGTAGATATTCTTCAGATACTCTGGATACTGGCGAGTACATTTTCTGACCGTTTCATACTTGCTAGAACGTCTATTCTTGCCATAGATTAATTTACTTGATGCTGACACGTTGGTAACACGGATTGGTACTATATGGATCTTTTTTTGCGATGTTATCTCCTTTGTGTTCACTAAATACATATTGTGATGTGCGTTTCACTAACATATTATATTTATTGAATACCCTTATCATTGTACACTCATTGTGCATATTGTACTCTCATTATCACATTGAGCTCTATTGTACAAGCCATTGTACAAGCCATTGTATAAGGTAACGTAACTGAATTGGATCCTTGTGTATTGATTGGGGAGGTAGAGTAGAAATGGTTATGTGATCAATCCTATTGTATAACAAATTGTATATGTCCGTTGTACACCCACGTACAAAGGAGTCCCATTTTATTGTATAACCTAACCCGTTTACATAACCATATTGTACTCTAAATCACATATTGCTTACAGTTCTTACTTATCATATATAGATATTTCCTATTATCATATCCTTCTATTTTTCATATACATCTTCTTTCAGCGTTTCATGTATCTTACTCTATTGCACGTTATATTTTCTAACCTGTTATGATCTACGTGAGATGCATTGTGCTCGCTCCTGTCCTGACTGGACCTGTTGATAAATTTTACAGATAGCTTGGAGGTTGCCTTCTAGCCTAGAGGAGACACAGTAGAGATTGTATAGATAGTTATTTTAGTTGTCTTGAGTTGTATTTACTTTATGGATTACTGTATTTGAGATTTAAGATATTTTCTGGGTTTGTGTATCTTAGACACTTAGACTTCTATCTGCGGTATCTCTTTGTGAATTTCATATTTTATCTATCTTTTATCATGCTCTACCTTAGATGTGATTGAGACTGTGTTTGTTATATCACCTCCATTCGGAGTGTATATACTGTACAGGTACCTTTATATTGTTAGATGTTTGACCTAGGACTGCGTTCTACTGCCGACACTGCGGCGTAGGTTGGACGTACCCACTTCTCGTGCCCTTACTCTAGGGTGCGGGTTGTGACACGTTTTTAGTGGTGGCCCATGCAGGTCGAGTTTGTGTAGTGGTATTCGAACTAGAGTACCACTACAGCCTGTAGTAGGATTAGGATATATTTTTGAAGTTACTCAATCACAGTTAGGATCCCTTGAGAGATTCCTGGAATGACCCTTGAGAATCTCATTATAAAATATCTTAAAATTTGATTCTAATAGTTTATATTTATCTTTCTTGGTTAGTTAATGAATTTGATTTTTGGGTATCCATTGTTGATTTAATTTAATTTTTGTCAAGATGAAATTATATGGGCTAGGTCATCTAAGTTATGGAATCTAGTCTTCTACAGTCATATTAGCCAGCATGGTGAGGACATATAGTCTGACTTTGGATATATTTCTCGGATGTAGGAATTTAAGGTTTTTGCAGCCAAGCTAGCGGCATCGCGAAAATTTTAAATACCATAATTCTAGTGGTATGTGCCTAAGTCGAGGACTTTGTGATTATCGTAGCCTTGCTTACTAGTATGACGAGGATTTAGAGTACCATGATTTTGGATAGACGCATATGATTATCAGATTGTACCTTAAATGTTCTTGAACATGTTTTCTCTACTTTTGTTTCAGTCATTCTCAAAAAAAAAAAATATTGTTTGTTTTGTTTGTTTTGCTTCTCATTATTTAACTTAGGAGTAGCTTTAGCTGTATTATAAACCTTGTGTAACTTCTTACTATGAATTTCTTCTTAATACAATGAATCGATGATTTTGCTAGACCTTATCTTGGATTTGATATTATAGCTGTGGTTTCAAAATGGTTCTTCTTTTAAACAGATAAGCGGAACAGATTTTATCGTTATTTTCTTCTTGCTATTATTCTTGTATTAAATAATAATAATAATAATAATAAAACTGTCTTGATTACATCAATCACCTACTTACAATCTTGGTAGGAATCTAAATGTTGGTCTTGATATAGAATTTGATTTTTATATTGGGACATGAGAATATATATATCACTACAGGAAAAATGATTATTTACGGCGCATGAAACGTGCCGTAAATGATCTTTTACGGCGTACATTGATGTACCGTAAAAGGTCATGCCGTAAATGACCATATTATTTACAGCGCACAAAGGCACGCAGTAAATGACCGCATATTAACGCTGTAAATAATCCGCTTTTACAACGCGCGTTCGCATGCCGTAAATGACCATCTTTTTACAACGCGTGTTCGAATGTCGTAAATGACCATCTTTTTACAACACGCGTTCGAATGCCGTAAATGACCATCTTTTTACAACGTGTTTCGTATGCCGTAAATGACCAGCTTGTTACAACGCGCATTGGAAAGCCGTAAATGACCATCTTTTTACAACACGCGTTCGAAAGCCGTAAATGATCACCTACCATGCGCTGTTAATGCTACATAATGAATGTCGTAAATAATTTTCCACAAAAGTTTCACTAGCATTAAAGGCATATATGGTGTGCCGTAAATGACACTTGATAGTGTTGTAACAGTAATTCCCACCAAATTTAAATGATCATTTATGGCAACTGTAAATGACCTGTGATGAATATTGATAAAAAAAATATTCTTACAAAAATGTAGGTATCATTTGCAGCATGGACAAATATCATAATTTAAACTAACATCAAATTTAGAAAAGAGCAAAGAAAGTAATTCCCACCAAAAGAAAGTTAATTATATTAGATAATAACATTAGTGTTTTAGTAGTCAACCAACATATATCCCATATCAAAAGTATTTGACAACAATAGACCATCAATCTAAACAAAAATACACAGACAAAATCTTCAACAAAACCAAGAACGTGATGATAACGATGAAGATGAAGCAATTCCATATGCGGCGGAGAATATGAGAGCGAGAATCCACAGGTTCATTGTTAAGCACAACTCCACTGATGCAAAAAAAAGAACAAATATTAGTGGATAATTACTAAATTAAGTAAATGTACAATTTAATGTGTAAGGTGTGCAATTCAATTAGTAAAGTTAGTACACAAATATATGAGAAAAATATCTTAACATTTAGAAACATTTTTAATCACCACAACTATGATGCCAATAAATAAAAAAATTAAGGGAGAAAAAATATCTATTCTCTGAATATTTCTAGCAAACAAATAAAGCTATTTGCAAAGACAAATAGTCTCATTTCCTATGTTATATGTGTGTACTCGGAAGCATGTCCAGACTCCATTAACAAAGAAATGGGACCCTTTCAGTGGAGTTGATGGTAATGTAGGTGTCAACTAAAAGTATAGAAAAAAGTGACAATCTAACAAGACAGTAATCTTAAGAATTCATTTTTAAGCAAATGTTCTGCTGGATGAAAGTTCATCATTTGTTACACTATGTTACGACTATCCAAGAAACATAAAAACAAAATTCATAGATGAAGATATACATCACTGTATCTAGAGAGTTCAAGCTTGCAGCGTCTTCGAGACAAGGTAACCTATAAGCTATATAGTTTTATCTCGCGAATCAGCCGCATAGACAATGCAATTTATATAAAATAGACATTTGTGGTAGCAGAACTGAGGTTGATGTTTGCTTAGGCCTCAATAAGATAGCTAAATTTGTATGTGTTGGATAGAAGGAATAATCTGGTAGAAAATCACTGAGGTGGTTTCATCAATATTAGTTAACATCTTAAATAAAATTCAGAATTTACAGTGTACATGGAGTAGCAATCAAAGTTCAAGCTGGATAGAAGGAATAATCTTATGCCTAGTCGAGTTGAGTAATCAATCAAAGTTCATGAGTAGATCCTGTTCACGAGGCCATGAGTGGAGTCCCTCCACTCAAACTTGGCTAGTTAAGGTAATCAGACTCATTTCCATGTTCAAGCTGAGCTTTTTACTGGATTTACTAATGCTAATATGCTCTATCCATAGCAAAGGATACGTCCAAGGCAAGCACACTTATGCATTAATCATGTATATAAGTCGCATACAAGATCCTCATGGACAATACCAGTAACATGAAGCCAATACTTGAGACAGTCTTGTATCCAGATCCCAGATCTGTTTTCCATAAATAAATTCATTTTATTTATTGTGTTTCTGGGAAAATTACAACTGTAGGAATCTGATCTAGAAGACGATCACTTTATCCCTTGGACTATGCGAAGAAGAAAAGCTCTCAAAATTTTGACAGTAATTTAGATAACTATGTATCTGTACAATGAATGAGAAAAAGAACTCTATTTATAGAGTCAAAAATAACTGAAAAGATAACTGCCTTCACAGACTGTGTATAGTTAAAAATCACGCAGGATTTAACATACGCAAGGTTATGAGCAGTTACTGGACGTGACCTGTATCTGTTGGACACATGGCAATCATGCATGAGTCGTGTGCAAGTTACAGGACACGCAGGTGAGAGATCAGTGGCATGGCTGCCACGTACTCCAATTTGATGAAATCCACGCAGGCTCGTTGAAGACGAAATCCACGCAGACTTGGGTCAGAAAGCTTCAAAATCCACGCAAACTTGGGACAGAAAGCTTCAGATTCCATACAGACTTGGGGCAAAAAGCTTCAAAATCCACGCAGACTTGAGAAAGGAAACTTCGGAATCTACGCAAGCTTGAGACAGAAAGCTCAAAATACACGCAGACTTGAGGAAGGAACATAAAAGTTCGACATACACGCAGACTTGAGTCAGTACTGCCAGCTGTCTTGATTCGACGTGCCTCGACTGACACAAAATCTCTGACAGCGATTGCCTTGTCAGTCGTATTAAATGACAAGAAGCTCTTTTGGTACGCCAACTTGACGAAGGCTGAGTCTTGCTGAAGAAGATTTCAAAAGTCACGCAATAGTTGGCTGTGATCTCTCGAGTTCCGTGCATACGTGGCATACGAGGAGACATTCTTCGACTGTCGTGCTGTCAGTCATAATGACACTCTGACAAATGATGAGTTGTCTTCCAGCATAACTTTTAAATATTGTCCTGATCAACTCAGCGTGACTTTTAGACTCTGTCCTGATCAACTCAGCGTGACTTTTGGACTTTATCTTGATCAACTCAGCGTGACTTTCATTTTTAAGGCCTACAAAACCCCCTTCAAAGTTTTCGAAAAATGATAAATTATTTCGAAATACTTTGAAATCGAGATGATAAAATGAATTTAGTCACGTTGAGATGACTTTAAAGAGATATTTACTCCTAAATGATTGGACTGTTGGGATTCTGTGCAGTTAGGATCCCGTATCAAGCTCCTAAATCGAGGCAAATAATGATGTATCATTTGGAATTCTTCATGAGCCTATAAATAAGCCATAAGTCATTTCTTTCCTTCTTTACTTGCTTTTGAGAGAGAGAATCCACAGAAGAGAAACTTCAACTTCCCGACGAACTTCATCTTCTCCGACTTCTTCTTCTCCTTCTCAGCAGCAATGGCTCCCAAGAAAGCCGATGCTCAGGCCAAGGAGAAAGCCCCTGCGGCTTCTTCGCGTGCCACCACTGACAGACTCCCTAGACACGAAGTCCCGCAACCTCCTATGCATCGTAAGTGATGGAGGATACGAACTGTTGAAGAAGACTTTGATGAAGATGAACTCCACATAGAATTTTTAGGATCTTAATATAAATAATGAACTTCAGAAATATATCCCCCCTTCTTAGGGCAAAGGATATTAATAAAGTATGCCCCCTCTTTAGGGTCGGCCATACTTCACATCTTCGTGTTTACGAAGCTCTGTGTTTCACGCAAAGGAGCATGGCTCTCATGACTCTACGTGATTTTTCATGTTTGGCAGAAACGTCCATGTTGAATAGTCACGCAGCTTTCATAATGACTCTTGCGTGATTTTTCACATGTTGGCAGAAATGTCAATGTTGAATTAGTCACGCAGACTTCTAAGAGTCATCCTCTGGATAGATTAGTCTTGATCTGTCAGCGTGTTTTTGTCATTTTCACTTAAATGTGATTCTGGCAATGATGCATGACTTTCATCCTAACCTGTCTGGACTTTGCGTGAATTAATCATCTGCGTGAATAAATTACTCAGCATGTCTTGGTAGTATATCTGTTTGAAGTCTGCGTGACTTTTGAAATTTCATAGATTTTATTGAAACATATCTGACCTTGTCTTCTTTCATTTTCTGTAGTGAATATCCGAAGCGAAGAAGCAGATTATGAAGGGCACTTGAGTTTTTCATTTAAGCATGATTTATCTCATGTGCAATTTCCTCAATTTGATCTTCCAGAAGCCAGACTATCATTGTTGGCTAATCAAGACCATACAACCTTACTCTGCTTAATGAATGGACAACCCTTTCAGAGTCTGGATTTGGTGTCCCACAAGAAACCAGCATTTCTGTTTGGAGATGCTATAGCACAGAAATCACAACCGAAGGGCATCAGAGAGAAGGTGTGCTTCTACTTCGAAGGTGATGTAAAACAGCCCATGTACTGGCCGAAGGTTCCAAGGGCTTGTCTATCATGAGATTCATGCATGCCAGTTATCCGAGAAAGATGTCCTGGCATTTAACAGAATATCAGCAGGCGAAGGCGAGCCGTATAATTTACAGAAAGGAAGGATTTTTCAGTGCCCCAGAGAATCATGTATCAGTGTTTCGGGGTTTGAAGCCTGGATGCATACCACCCGAAGACTCATCAATATTAATGCCGTTCAGGATGCCCATTTTCATAAACGAATTCATGTCAAACAAGAATGCATTCTACCCCACTGATTCGACGTCGAGGATGAACGGCTTAATGAATCAGGAGAATGTGAGATGGAGGACTTTGGTCCAATGGGCTTTGGAGAATTTTGAGACTGAGCTAAAGAAGATAAACCTTTATGATGCCGTCGTCAATTCATCCTACGGCTTCAGGCCCAACCCCTTCCTGTTCCTGGCTTTGGTTGAGAGGTATAACCACAGGACGGGGACATTTATGACTCCGAAAGGGGAGATGGGCTTCGTCCTTCATGAGATCGAATACATCTCGCATCTGCCTTCGGGCTCGCTGCCGTATGAGGAGTATGTGCCTACGACAGAAGAGCTGAACTTTCTGTCAGAGAAGAACCCAGAGATGGTGCATCTATTTGAAGAGATGATGTGCCATTTTGGCACATGTACTCTTTATTACAAGAGTTCTAAAGATGAAGCTGGCAACCACATCCAGAAGTGGATGTCCAACCTTTTCATGAACCGTGAAAAGGATGAGAAGAAAATAAACGAGAAGAGATGGTATCAGATTAGCAATTTCAAGCCTCTCTCTGAGAGTGAAATCATTTATCTGCTGGAGAAATATGACTGCAAGGATTTCACGATCACTGAAGACTGGTACGAGTTCAAAGCTGGAACTACCTTCAGCTCGTACGTGAGACAGGGTGGAAAGATTCTGTCAAGGAACGGTCATTTGGCTGGATTCCTATCTCTGTGGTTAAGAAGATTCACTATTCCTGGCTCCAGCTCCTTGGACAGGATACATAGAGGCGTTATCTTTGTAGCGGTGCGCCTTCTGTATGGTTACAAGCTAGACTTATTATCAGCGATGACCTGTAGACTGAATGCAGGTCTTCGGAATTTTGTAACCAATATGCTATCTGATCAGAGGAGGATGACTGAAGAATTTCCAAGGATAGAGACGCCCCTCACATATTTATATGGTTGGCTTCTCCTTCATCATGATGGTCTGATACCTCCACGGGCAGGAGGGAGTAGCAGTCTTTTTCTGGAGAGATATTCTGGAGAGACTTTCTGGAAGGTTCATATTCTTCCAGAATACAGAAATGTCCTGAACCGAGCGTCACATTGGTCCATTCAATGTGTCCCTCCACCACTGGGCTATGAGAGCATGCCCTTAAATATGATGGATTGAGATATGGGGAATAGGCTAGACGATGTAGCCTTTCAGTGGTTGCAGAGGATACGGCCCTCTCATCTAGTATATCGTCATGAAGAAATGACGTATCTGGAGCCGTATCTACCAAGCTGATTTGCCAGGCAATTTGGATATGACCAACTTCACGTTGGGAACGCTACCACTTGCCTTTCTGCTCGTGGAGGGCTTATCGACGGAGCTCGAGCCTGGAGATATTTTGCGGCTAGAGATACAAAAGCTGTATTCTCTATGCCTAATCCTTTATCTAGCTCAGGGATGAAGATGCTTTACACATATGCACGCTTCTATGTGTCGTCGAGCACCTTCAAGCCAAGTTTCAATCTGAAGACCTTTGTTGCGGAGGATGACCTAGCTCCATCGAAGAGGTCGAAGAAGAGGACAGTTATTCAACAATTTCCTCCGGAACCCGAAGATGAGACAACGGAGGTTGAGCCCCTATACGAATTATTCCAGGAGGGAAATTTTCCTGATGAAGTTCTTCCTTCTATTTTTGTATCCCTTTCTAAGAGGAAGAGAAGTGATGAATCTGAGACAGTCTCCAAGAAGAGTACTAAGTCTCCAACATCTAAGAAGAAGAAGAAGGGGGTTTCAGTAATAGCCACTTCATCTTTAGGTGGCATCTCAGTTGACGAAGATGACGCCGCTGATAAAGACGAAGATGAAGACGATGCTCCTTTGATAACAAGGAGGTCGAGAGGCAAATATGTTAAGAAATCCGTCAGCAAAATGAAGGGCAATGAACTCCTAGAAACGATTATGAGTGGAGGAGTTTTGCCAGAAATCAATGAAGCGGCTTCTACTGAGAAAACAGAGTCTGATGATATTCATCTTTCGGCAGCTTCGATTGAACAGACTGAGATAGAGTCCGCTCGAGCTCAGGAAACGACTGCTCTGACAACAAGTAGAGTAACTATTGAACCCTCAGAGATGAGGATGATCCCGTTTGAGCATGGGACAGAGGGCGTCATCTAGGCACTGGATGACCAGATTGATTATTCTGAAGAAGAACCTGCCCCAGCAGAAGTTACAGAACAGCCAAAAGTTCCTGAAACTCAAGCTGAAGAAAACATTTCTTTGGCCAAAGTCGATGAAGACGTGCCGGCGTCCGAGGTATCTGCTGCTGATGATTTGTTGAAGAATGTTTGTCAAGACATCATTCTTTGAACTGATATTCCAGAGAAGACTGAACCGGCAGTCAATACTGAGCTTGCTATCATCATTGTTCCTGAGATTCATCCATCTCAAGGAATAGATAAAGATGTGAACATAATGGACTCCAGATCAGAGACTCATCTTGAAGCCGAAGATGACAAAGAGTCTGAAGAAGAAGAGGAAGAAGGAGATGATTGGCATGCTGGTACTTCTACTCTTTATGATGAGGATAAAGTCAGAGGGAACAGAATTGAACTCAGCCCCGAACCTGCTCAATCTCCAAACAATGCTCCAGCAGCTAGTAATTCTGGAGCTGGAAGCAGCCATATGAAGCAGGTGTCGGACACTATCATAGACCGGCTACGAGAAGATGCCAGACTCCCTCCACATATCGAATATGAACCTCAGCCTGGTAGAACTTTATTTCAAATTCTGTTTCTGCTGTTTATTTTTCTTTATATGCTGATTATTATTTTTTTCTTTGACTGTAGGAACTGCTGCAACAATGAGTTCGACTCATGCTCCGCTTATCCAGGCTGATGCACTTGCCAACTTCTCCAGTCGCACACACTTCCGTTCCCAGGATAGAGAACATTCAAGCTTCTTCTTCAATGATGACAGCGACTCCTGGGTTCGAGACTGGACTAGCAAGAACTCTGGGAATGTATTCAGAGATCATTTACTCATATCTAGATACATATTTCAGACGTTTCTTGAAGGATGAAGCTATGCCCTTTTCTGATCTTCGAACTATGGTCAAGTTCCCCCTCATGGCGTTGCGACATGCTGGTTGTGAATCTCAGTGCATCTTCTTCGAACATCTCCTGGATGAGTTGGAAATAACTATCCGAAAATACTGGGAGACTAAGAAGGAAGACATTCAATCTTTAACTGCGGCTGAGATCAGTCAACTAGAGCATGAAGCACAGTCTCAACAAGCTGCATTAGAAGCATTTCTTACCTCTTTTTTTGAGAAATTAGTAGAAAAGGGCGAGGAAATATTGGCTACTCGTCAAAGAGTAGAGCTTCTGGAGAAAGATAAAGCATCCAAAACTGAAGAGCTGAAGAAATTGAAAGAGGAGTTGGCTCGCCTTCAAGAGCAAATTGCTGTCATAGAAACAGAGCAAGCTGATGTTACTGCTGCTTATATTTCTGAAGCCGAACGCTATGAAACTCTTCAAATGGAGCGAGAGCAGATGCAGGCGAAACAGATTGAAGAAGTCAACCATCGCCAGTCTACTATCATCATTTTTGATGAACAAAATGTCACAGTTGAAGCAGCTGAAAGAGTTCAGAAAGCTCATGAAGAGAAACTGAATACTGTTCTTGAACGTATCAGGGAGTTGATAACTCCTAATAAGTGAATCTTTTTTTCATTTTCACTTGTATTCAATGTTTTGATTCTGAATGAAAATAAATAAAAATTCTTGATCTGATTTTTGATTTTGCTGTTTTGGTAATGATATATTCATAGAAAATATGTTCAGAGGTAAATAATACATGACACAGTTCAAACAGAATAGAATATACAAACAAACTTTGTAATTCTATCAGATGATATTAAACCAGAAATGATCTAAGTTTAATACTGAAAAAAAATAGAATTCAGACATAATGATATCTTTGAACTCAATTTTTCACAATCTTTAGACTCGAAAATCAAAAGACTAGATATCATAATATGATACTGACATGGATGATGAATGATAATGAATCGTAAATATATGTGGGATGAACGGGAAAACCAACAAATGATGGAATGAACGGATAAACCGTCGAAATGATAATGAAAGGATGAACCGTTAGATGATGATGAATAAACGGGTTAACCGTCAGATTATTATGAACGAGCGAATTGTCGGATGAATGTAATAAATGAAGGGATGAACCGTCAGGCATTAATGAACGGGCGAACCTTGAGGAACTTCTGCCTATAAATATAGCAGAAATCTGGCAAGAACGAACACTTCTACTCTTCAACATAAAAATGTCGTCTGAAGAAGCATCCAAGAAGGTTAAAATTGCCCCGAAGGTTCAGAAGGGCACCGAAGAACGCCCTACTGATCCAGTTCAGCCGAAGAAAGTAGAAGCAGGCGAAGGTTCGTCTGCACCCAAGCCACCACGAGACATTCTGGACTTTCTGCTTGATCCAGGACGGACTGAAGAAGAGGAAGCCATGAGGATGGCTGCCGGCAAGTTTCTCGTGGGCTCCAGCAAAGAAGTTCTCAGCTCTTTTGCTGATCGCATTTTCGAGAAGGACGACAGTGGTCTGCATCCAAATGTAGAGAAGGATGATAGTGATCTTCCTTAAAATCATGTACTATCATTCATGATTAAAATAAAATAAAATTTTATTTATAAACATGAACTTGTCTGATGATTTACAAGTATTTACATTTATACATAATACTTTTTAAGGAATTTTCCATTAATAGGCATCATAACTTTTCGACCATCCAGTTCTGAGAGTTGATAAGCTCTATTTGAGAAAACTCTGCTCACAACATAGGGACCTTCCCACTTTGCGTCGAATTTGCCTTTGCTCATATGAGTCATAGTCATAGGACGTCTGACTGTTAGAACAAGTTCTCCTTTTTGATATGCTCGAACTCTGACTTTCTTGTTAAAAGCTCTTGAAATTCTAGCTTGATAGAATTCGATATTCTGTTGAGCAGATAATCGCCTTTCAACCAGAGCTTCTAATTCCTGAAGTCGAAGATGATCATTATTCTCGGCAGTGAGTTCATTAGCGATTGCTATCCTTAAAGAAGGAATTTGAATCTCTAATGGAAGAACAGCTTTGCATCCATACACCAGAGAGAAAGGTGTACATTTAGTAGCATTACGAACTGTAGTACGGTAAGCCCACAAACATTCGCCAAGTTTCTCACTCCAATTACGTTTGTTAGTAGAGACAAACTTCTTTAGGAGTTTGATGATGGTCTTGTTGAAAGCTTCTGCTAATCCGTTAGCTGTCGGATTATATGCGGTAGAAGCCACATTGTTGATCCGATGATCGTCACAGAATTGAGTAAATTTCTAGCTGACGAACTGTGGTCCATTATCATGAATAATGCGTCGAGGAACACCAAATCTGTAGATGACATGGTGTTTGATAAAGCTGATGACATTAGAAGTTTTAACTTCAGATAAAGGAATGGCTTCGGCCCATTTGGAGAAATAATCGGTTATTGCAAGAATCAACCGATGACCTTTTGATGACGGCGGATTGATCCGGCCGATAATATCCATGCCCCAAGCTTCGAAGGACCATGATGCTGCCGTCGGATGTAGAAATTCAGAGGGTTGATGAATAAAATCCGCATGGATTTGAAAAGCTTTACACTTCCTTGCATATTCGATGGCATCTGATACCATAGTGGGCCAATAATAACCCATACGTCGAATACGGTCTTAAAGTTTTGGTCCAGGCTGATGTGCTCCACAAATTCTATCATGTGCTTCACGGATGATTTGTTGAGCCTCATCACCGGCAACACATCGAAGAAGTAAACCATCATAAGCTCGACGATATAAGGTTTTTGTAGTATGATTGTAATAGAATCTGAGTGATCGTCGTCTGATAGATGCTGCCTCATTCGGATTATCTGGAAGAATATCATACAATACGAAATCTACGAAAGGAAGTCTCCAATCTTTATCCGTATTCTGAGTCTCAGCTGAATTACTGAAGATGAATTCCATGCTAGAATCAGATGAAGATGATAATGATTTACGACTTAATCCAAATCCTCTTGTTGCATTGACATCATGAGATGTTGATTTTTCAATGTCAACTGGAAGTCCTAGAGTCAGATTGTTTTCGAGATGAAATAATTCTCGATTGCAGACAACAATCATTTGTTAACGTCTAATTGGAATAGCCAACACCGTCGCAAGATTAGCAAGAGCATCAGCTTCTGTGTTACATGCTCGCCTAACATATTCAATGAAGAACCCTTCAAATAAAGAAGCCATAGATATAGCCGATCTATAATAAGGAACCAAATCTTGATGGCGAACTTCATAAGTACCCTTTATCTGATTGACAATGAGTTTAGAATCTCCATACGCTTCCAAATGTTGAATATTCAGATGTTTAGCGAGTTGAAGACCAATAAGCAGTACATTATACTCAGCTACATTGTTTGAACATGGTTGATCGAGAGAATAAGCTCTTTGTATAGCAAGACCTTCTGGCGACACAAGAACAATTCCAACTCCAGCAACAATGTCACCATTAGGACCTATTCTTGAAGCTCCATCAAAGAATAGACGCCAAGTAGGATCTTCTTCAGCAATTTGGTTTGAATCTAGGACTTCATCTGGGATTTCATCATAGAGTTTTGAATTTTTTGGAATTGAATGAGCAGCCAGAAAATCAGCTAAAGCTTGTCCTTTGACTGATTTATGAGGAATATAGTATATATCATACAGAGCAAGTAAGATTCCCCAGTTAGCCAATCGAGAATTCAAAACACTGGGTTTCTTCATCATGACCCGTATAGGATTGATCCTGGAAATGACATGAATGGTCTGGCCAATAATATAATGTCGTATATTTTGAACAGCGAACATCAGGGCTAGACATTCTTTTTCGACCGGTGAATATCGAGGTTCAGCTCCGGTCATAGTACGACTGAGATAATAAATGGCTTGTTCATGACCATTTTTATTCTTTTGAGCGAGCAATGCGCCCAATGAATGACTCATTGTTCGGGTATATAGGAGGAATAAAATTCCTGAGACGGAAGGTACTAATACTGGAGGGCTCATCAGATATTGTATTATATCATCGAATGCTTTCTGACATTCATCATTCCAGACAAAAGAAACACCTTTCTTCATAAGTTTATTGAATGGTCTGCAGCGTCCTGAAAGATTAGAGATGAATCTCCTGATATAAGCGATCCTTCCTTGAAATCCTCGTAGCTCTTTTAAGGTACGTGGAGGACGCATCTCTTAGATGGCTTTGATCTTCTCGGGATCCACGTGTATACCTTTAGAGGTAATGACGAAGCCGAGAAATTTACCACTAGAGACGCCTAAGAAGGACTTAGTAGGGTTCATCTTTAATTGATGCTTACGCATTAGATCAAAAATAGTCTTCAAAACTTGGATGTGATCCTCTTTTTGTCGACTTTTGACTGCAATATCATCAACATAGCATTCGACTGTTTTCCGCAGATGTTCACGAAATATAGTGCTCATAGCTCGTTGATAAGTTGCTCCTGCATTCTTGAGACCGAATGGCATAACTGTATAACAGTATGTACCGATCGGCGTTCTGAAAGAAGTGTGTTTCTCGTCATCTGGAAACATTTTAATCTGATTGTACCCAGAATACCCGTCCATGAATGACATCCGTTCAAACCCACAGGTATTATCGATCATGACATCAGTAATTGGTAGAGGGAATTCATCTTTAGGACATGCCGTATTGAGATCGCGGAAGTCTATGCATACTCTGATCTTGCCAGTCTTTTTAAGGACAGGAATTATATTAACCACCCAGTCGGGATGTTGTTCCTAATAAACCCAGAGGCCATGAGTTTATTTACTTCAGCTTCAATTGCATCCATAATGTCTGGACGAAATCGTCGCTGTTGTTGTTTGACCGGTTTAGCATTCGGCATGATATTGAGCTTATGAGTTGCGATTTATGGATCAAGTCCTGGCATATCTTCATAACTCCAAGCAAAGACATCGATGTATTTACGAATAAGTTTGATCATGTCCTGCTTATCAGTTTCTGAAAGACTTTCACTAATGAATATTGGCTTGGGGGATCCCTCTTCACCAACATCTATTTGAACAAGTTTGTCTTCAGTCGGAGGTTCTTTTTGCTCGAATCGGAACTCCCATTGATTATCTAACCTTTGGGCCCATTGTTCTGATTCAGGTGAGATTTCAAACTCATCTTCGTCTTCATCACTTTCTTCAGAACGGTCAATAGAGACCATGTTGGAAGACAGAATGTTGCAGTGGAAATCACCGATACTTATATCAGAATCCCAAGAGGTAGTACTAGAAGAATCAGATCTCTTATCTTCGTCAGATTCGGGATCTTCATGGACAATATTGATAAAAGGAGTAGGAGCAATGTAACCTAATCCGCATTTTGTCCTCCCATATTTCAGAGGAGGAATTCGGACAGACATTTTTCTTCCTTTTCCACTATTGAGGCCAGTTCTGAAGTCATAGCCCATATTTTTAATGATGTCTTTAGATTGCTGACTATAACGACGTAGTTGTAATCTTCCAGTATCATCGTTTTTGTCATCATCTTCAGGGTTAGAAGGATTTTGAGGCCCTTTGTAGAAGAATATTGGAATGTCTCATGGCTTTCTGCTAGGAACCAAAAAATATGAAGATTGTACTGATTCTAGGGATACGTCTGTATGAACAGTTTGTACAACTCCTATGGTTATTGTGCTCAAGTCATCTAACAAATATAAATAACTATGAACATAATTATACACATCAATATACTGCAAAGATGGAGACTTTTCATTAAATTTAAAAGCAGCAATATTTACATTGGGAGAAGGCTGAGCCTTAGAAATCTTAGCCAAGTCAATAACTAAAGGGGGAGAAGAAGAAC
The DNA here is from genome assembly GCA_029216955.1 of Iris pallida. Classification (NCBI taxonomy): domain Eukaryota; kingdom Viridiplantae; phylum Streptophyta; class Magnoliopsida; order Asparagales; family Iridaceae; genus Iris; species Iris pallida. The sequence goes on from JANAVB010009555.1 coordinate 28,537, forward strand.
GAGAAGAAGTTTTGTTTCGATTAAGATCGATAACAAATGGCTCAGAAGAGGTGAGCTCCCTAGAAGCCTGAGATGGAAGAGTAGTCCGCCCTCCAACAGGGATTACCAGAGTATCCTGTTTTATATGTGACGATACAGGAACTGTAGTACGCCCACTGACAGGAATGATCAGTGTATCTTGAGTAGACGACTGAGGTAATGGAGAGATCCGTCCGCTCACTGGAATAATGAAAGAACCTTCTCCAGAGGATTTAGGAGATGGTGGCTGATTAGTTCGACCTTTGACAGGAATTATCAAGGTCTCACTTTGCGGATCCTCTTTCTCCATAGCTTGTATCACCCTTGTATACTCTTCTTTGTACATCCGGGAATCATTGAAATAAGCTTCAACCCCATGGAAAGGATTTATATCAGCGACTTTCTTTTGTACTCTTCCATTGCTGTCAATGTATTTAAAACACTGATAAAGAGTAGAAGGCACCACATTATTTTCATGAAGAAAGGGCCTCCCCAGAAGAAGATTATAAGATCCCACGATCTCAATCACATAGAAAGTGACTTTGGACCTGAAATCGCCTATCTGAAGTTTCAGATGGATCTTTCCCAAAGGCTCGCTTCGGCTCTGATTGAATCCCAGGATAGTAGTAACCGTCTTGGAAAGCTTGTGAAGAAGGATTTTTAGTTCATCCAACAGACTCTTTGGCATTATACTTATAGCAGACCCTGGATCAATGAGGATACGATCTATCTTCATCGTGTCGATATAACCGGTGTAGTAGAGAGGCCGATCATGTCGATTATCCTCCAGTAGCATGTCGTCTTATGTAAAGATGATATTTGGGATAATCTCCAATACACTGTTGCAATGTAAGCAAGTGGCCGGTTCTTCACCTGGCTTCTTTAGTTGTGCAAGACAAGAGTCTGCCTGAAGAAGTGCTTCACTTAACGTCTCCCGAGTCTCTTTGGAACGACGTAAAAGTTCAAAGAGTGACATTCTAGCTGGAGTATTAGCAAGTTGAGCTAGAATGTCAAAGTTATAAGGTTTCTGAAGCCCAAGAGGAGGGGACTTCTTGATTGGTTTATCAAACCGAGCCTGTTGTTTGCCTTTCTCAAGAGCAGTGTGCTTGGAAGGAGCAGGTTCAACCGGTACAGTTGAAGGAACAGGTACAGTGGATGATTCTTCTTTAAGAGGAACATTAGGAGCATCTTTGTCAGCAGGAGAGATATCGGGAGTATCCACAGGATTCTTAGAATAATCCTTTAGATAAGGTTTCCCTGTTCTAGTAGCACCAGCAAGTGCTTCTTCTTTGTCTTTCGGTTCTGTGTCGGGAGTAGATCCAAGAGAAGTCATATGACATGACTTAATCTTTCCAGCCTTCTTGGACTTTCGAGAAGTAGTCTTTTGAAGAGGAGGAGATTCAAAATCTGCCACTAGATCAGGATGAATCCACATGATTTCTCCTGTTTCCATAGTGATTGGCACTAATCCTTCAGACTGTGGAGAAAGAATATTCACTATTTCAAGAGTTGCCTTGGGAATAGGCACAATCCCGCTTTCAAGGAGTTGAGGAGGGAAATCTCCGAACTGTATAGAGACGACGTTAGAGGTGACGGTCTTCTCTTTCGAAGTAAGAGAGATAGCTCCAGATTTAATCATTTCCTGGATCTTTCCTTTCTGTACATAACATGTACGAATTGTGTGACCCAACATTCTGTGGTATGGACAGTATTTAGGATGATCCGTCTTAACAGCTTCATCAGGTTTCTTGATTTCAGGTAATTGTATTTTATTACCTTTCAGCAGACATTCAAAGATACCAAGGACATCATCGTCATCAAAAGAATATTTTTTTTTGTGGCGAGGTGCTCTTGGTTGTTGAGTTATAGAGGCAGGAGGAGTTTGAACAGTCGATGCATCTTTACTCTGAAGATTAACTTCAAGGGTTTCTTTTCCCTTGCGAGCATTAGATTTAGCATTATTGTTAGTACTTTGACCTGTTTCTTTGGGAGTCATCTGCACTCCTAAACCTTTAAAAGTTTCAGCACTAATTTCTGCGGCTTTGGCACTAACTATGAATGAAGGCCAATCTTGAAATTGAGTAGATCCTGTCCACATGCTGATGATGGGCAACAAATTTGATTTGCATGTGTCGATGGTGACAGCATCAGGAGTTCCAAGAGGCATCTTCAGAGCTTCTCTTCGAAATCGTTCAATGAAATCCTCTGTAGTTTTATTATTTTTCTGCTTGATTCTTATAAGAGCAGACATAGTCATGTCATTGAGCCCTTCATAGAATCGTTCAAGAAATATTTGTTTGAAACCGGCAAATGAGGTAATACACCCATCCGGGAGACTTCTATACCATTCATAAGCCGTTCCTTTGAGACATCCGACAAACACCCGAGTAAGGAGGGCGTCACTTGGTTGCAGCTGGTCAGTCATCACTTCAAAGTGATTAATAAATTGACTCGAAGAAGTGGTTCCATCATAGAATGAGATAGTAGGAGGCTTGTATTTAGGAGGATACGATACCTGCTTCCATTCTATCGAATAAGGTTGCTTGATGCCCAACCTTTGTAAACCATCCTTCTGTTTGAATGCCTCAAATTGAGTTTTAAGATTCCTCAATTCTTCAGTAACAACTCTGGAGGATTGTGGAGTTGTAGCTTGCAGAGAATAGTTGGGAGGAGGAACAGCATTATAAGCACTACCCCAGCTCCGGAGAGACTAGGATTTGGTTGAGCTTGTCCAGGAGTATTGGATTGTACTACTGGAGGAACTTGTACTGGACTTACACCAGTGTCAATTGGTATGGCATCTGGTATAGTCTGTCGATTTTGCATCTGGGTTGCCATGAGTTCATACATCGACTTCATAGTATCAGCCATAGATTTCATTTGCTGTTCCAAAGAAGCAATTCTTTGTTCTTGAGGAGTCATGGAAGAAGAAGGTTCATCAGTATTCCCGTCGACCATATAAGTCGTGACTGTACGAGGAATTATTGATGAACTGGTGGATGTTGTTTGTTCTGAATCACTGCTTTGTGCATCAAAGTCAGTTATAGGAGAACTACCCCCAGTAGGAAGATGAGGGAAGTTAGATTCTCCAAGAAATTCAGAATAATCTTCAGGAATGGAATTTCTTTGACTAGAGGCCAGGACTCTTGCTCTGGTGCCTCTATATACTCCATCTGGACTATCAGTTCTACCCCCAGTATCCCGAGAGGTCATATTGACAGAAGCAAACAGGGGTTCATCTTCATCAGGCATAGGTTCACACTGAATCCGATTGAAGACAGATTGTCGTTTAGTTTGACATCTGCATTGTATTGTGACTCTCGGTTAGAAGTCACACTCATGATCAGCATAGTCCTGATCCATTGATTGACATCTGCATTGAATTATGACTCTTGGATGGAAGTCACATTCAGCATGATCCATTGACATAGAATTATTCCTTCTCTTCTGTTGAAGGTGTTCTCGTAAATCTGTTTGTGAAGATTGAGGTACATCAGAGAACACTCTTTGTGTATTTTTAGGAATATATTTCTGGTTATTGGGTCTTGATGGCTCTTGATTATATAGATAGTGATTAATATGAGCCACATAATTTCTAGCATACTCTGTATCTGGGTCTCTTATTTTTGTTCCCGATTGATGTGGTTTCTTAACACCAGAAGTGCTTCCCAAACGGGTTGGATTAAGTTTTGTTCTTAGATCAGTTGGAGGTAACACATTGGTTTTTGATACTTGGAGTTTTCCTTCCATTGATCTGGATATTTGCAGAGAAGGAAGAATTGAACCACCCCCTTGATTAGGAGTTGGTAACAGACCCTCTTTTATAGACAAATTCTGTGCCCAATTTGAAGAAGTCGTAGAAGAAAACATTAAGGAATGTTTCTTCTTAGACTTATTCAAATTTTGAGACATAGAATGTCCAAAAGGAAGAGTAGTAAAAAGACCATCTCCTTTTCTTTGACTAACAAAATTGTCAGTCAAAGCTGTTCCTGAAGTAAACACTACAGGAGCAGAAGAAACAACTAAAGAGTTATTTCCTTTCGAAGGGACTTTGTGTGCCATTTGTGGAGGAGTTCTAGCAAGACCACCCCCAGTTCTAGTAGAACTTGGCAAGGAAGAAGAGATAGCTAAAGAACTATTCTTCTTAGAGTATGCTGGTGACAATTTGGCTAAGGAGCCAGTATTGTCAGCGTATAAAGTCTTGGCTAAAGAGCCAGATTTTGGTACGCACACTGAGTCAGAAAGAGGTGACTTGGAAATACACGCTGGAACAGATTTGGCTAAGGAGCCAGTATTGTTAGCGTGATTTTTGAATTTAGAAATACACGCTGGAACAGACTTGGCTAAGGAGCCAGTGCTGTCAGCGTGACTTTTGTCTTTAAGATTGCACACTGGAACAGACTTGGCTAAGAAGCCAGTGCTGTCAGCGTGACTTTTGACTTTGAAATTGCACGCTGGAACAGGCTTGGCTAAGGAGCCAGTGTTGTCAGCGTGACTTTTGACTTTGAGATTGCACGCTGGAACAGGCTTGGCTAAGGAGCCAGTACTGTCAGCGTGACTTTTGACTTTGAGATTGTATGCTGGAACAGACTTGGCTAAGGAGCCAGTACTGCCAGCGTGACTTTTGACTGCTATCGTCTTCGAGCACATAAGAGCGTACGTGCTTGCTGTAGAGTTCTTGCCAGTGTTAGGAGTAGACACTGTGGCAGAAACTTCACCCTTGGTTGCCAACAGATTATTAGGGACGTAGACAGATCGTCCCTTCGACTTGGCAGTGGTGATGGAGGCTGAAGTGGGCTTGCCACCCTTAGCCGGCTGCATTTCTTCGTAGGCGAGTTGATCGAATTGGATCGATATCACCTTCTTCGTCGAGCCGACTGACGAAGTGTCGCATTGAGTTGTTGCCATCTCAGAAGAGGAGATGGTTTTCCCCAGCAGAGTCTCCAATTTATTTTCCATAAATAAATTCACTTTATTTATTGTGTTTCTGGGAAAATTACAACTGTAGGAATCTGATCTAGAAGACGATCACTTTATCCCTTGGACTATGCGAAGAAGAAAAGCTCTCAAAATTTTGACAGTAATTTAGATAACTATGTATCTGTACAATAAATGAGAAAAAGAACTCTATTTATAGAGTCAAAAATAACTGAAAAGATAACTGCCTTCACAGCCTGTGCATAGTTAAAAATCATGCAGGATTTAACATACGCAAGGTTATGAGCAGTTACTGGACGTGACCTGTAACTGTTGGACACATGGCAATCATGCATGAGTCGTGTGCAAGTTACAGGACACGCAGGCGAGAGATCAGTGGCATGGCTGCCACGTACTCCAATTTGATGAAATCCACGCAGGCTCGTTGAAGACGAAATCCACGCAGACTTGGGTCAGAAAGCTTCAAAATCCACGCAAACTTGGGGCAGGAAGCTTCAGAATCCACACAGACTTGGGGCAAAAAGCTTCAAAATCCACGCAGACTTGAGGAAGAAAACTTCAGAATCTATGCAAGCTTGAGACAGAAAGCTCAAAATACACGCAGACTTGAGGAAGGAACATAGAAGTTCGACATACACGCAGACTTGAGTCAGTACTGCCAGCTGTCTTGATTCGACGTGCCTCGACTGACACAAAATCTCTGACAGCAATTGCCTTGTCAGTCGTATTAAATGACAAGAAGCTCTTTTGGTACGCTAACTTGATGAAGGCTGAGTCTTGCTGAAGAAGATTTCAAAAGTCACGCAATAGTTGGCTGTGATCTCTCGAGTTCCGTGCATACGTGGCATACGAGAAGACATTCTTCGACTGTCATGCTGTCAGTCATAATGACACTCTGACAAATGATGAGCTGTCTCCCAGCGTAACTTTTAAATATTGTCCTGATCAACTCAGCGTGACTTTTAGACTCTGTCCTGATCAACTCAGTGTGACTTTTGGACTTTGTCTTGATCAACTCAGCGTGACTTTTATTTTTAAGGCCCACAAGATCCAGATAGAAAATGATACAAGGTTAGCTTACACATAACCTAGAATAGTTTCCTACAATTCAAACTATACCTTTGCTTCAAATTATATATTAGTTTCATCAATTTACTTCAGTTGAATATGACCATTTCTGCACCCTATAGTCTACTATAAAAAACAAAAAGGGCTAATACACGTTTTAGCTTGCAAAATTAGGTTCTAATTTTATTTGTCAGATTTTTGATGTCGTAAGGTCGCAATATGATAGGAATTACCTGTAGAGCTTGTGCACAAGGTGAAAATATGTTCGTCAGATTCCATGGCTTTCAGTAAAATAAGAATAGAACCTTCAAGAGAAAAGTTCTTGCCCAAAACATTTGTATGATAATCCACTAGTGCCAACTAGTAAACACATTAATACTTCAGCAGAAGAGTAAGAGAGAAGAAAGAAAAGCAACAAGTAACGTTATTGGAATTCATTTATATAAGAGAGTAAATAAGTTACCGTGGTTCTTTTAGCCAATCCACAGTTAGTATCATTTTTGTCACAGGATTCATCTCCCATAAAGGACGGCATGGATCTCTGCAGAATAAAAGCAAACAAGCAGTCTAATGTCCATGTCTAGCAAATTAGATGAACAAAGTAAGAACTAAGCACATAGAAAATGAGTTTCAAATTGAAAATTGAAGATATGAAACACAAAAGCAAAACAACCACTCTTTAGTATGCTCATTTCCTTTCTTCCTTTAAAATGATAAGAACACTCCCTGAGTTTATCATGTAAAATTATAATAAAGAAAACGAGGTAATGCAAGAAGCAAAGCACATCAATTAACCTTGAATTTGCAATAGTGGAGATAAAAAAAATGTAAACAAGAACAGACTAGATGTGTTGGCCAATCTCAATAGTAGAGTGTAATAGTGACGAAAAACAAAAACATAAGCAGAAGACCGAGTAAAGAAGTCTTCCTTTTTACAACGCTAATTGCACCCTATACCGCAATGCAATGGCAACAGGCTACAACAAATCTGCATAAGTTAAATTAGAGGACCCAGATATTCGCAAAAGAAAAGTGTCCTGTAAGAAACTTGCATGCCCAAGTCCTTGACTTATAGTAATGTGCTTGCATTTGCATCACAGTAATCCTTTAAGGCTTTATGTGGATTATATATTACTGAAAAATCAGATGATTGTATACAGGTGTCCATGTGTATGTGTGTGTGTTTTACTCTTTGTGTCCTCCTGTTTCACAAGGCAGTCCACTTAACCAAGAAAATAAAAAGCTAGAGAGGCACTTGAATAAGAGGAACATTGTTGATAAAATTGAATGTCATATATCCCTCAAGGGAGGGAAAGCAACCAGTCTAGTGAATGGATCTATAAACAATGAGGTTGACAATTTCGATAATTCACTGACGATGAATGTTCACCTTTCAGTGAGCAAAGACCACATATCATACGAATTTCATGTCAATTCTATACCAGTTGCAAATCGTACCAAGCATTCTAAAGAAATTAATCTTTTTATAGTCCAACCTATTGCGTATCAGAAACTCTAATTGAAGATGGTATCGGAAATTATGATTCCATCCTGTTGTGTATCAGAAATTCAACTTTAGTTTCTAGCACTATAGCTTGATAGTATATAAGATTATGATTCCAAACAAGATATAGTGCCAGAAACTCAATTTTAGTGTCTGGCACTAAAAACATGTAGCTAACACATAAATTGCAAGTGAACTAAGACGTATACAATCAAACATAAAATTAAGATAGTAAACATGGATTATAAGAAGTTGTTCCCAAACCCGACTCTACAAGCATATTAATATAGAATATTCAGGTTATAAAAGGCAATCTACAGTCAGGCTTCATAGCTGGCATTTTGACGATAAGGCTTTGAGGTCATCATTATTGTACCAGTAAGTGCAATACAGCATAAGATAGAACAAAGAAGAATACATTGGTTGGTTGGTTGGTTGGTTGGTCCAATTTAACTTTGTACCTGGCATTTTGATGACATGACAATGCTTATATTGATCATCATCATCATCATCATCATCATTGGGCCAGTAGCGTGAAATGTTGCATATGATCAAGAAACATAAGGATAGTTGCATCCAATTTAAATTCTCATGGTCCTTTGAATTTGTATAATTATTCAAATAATTTGTTGACAGAACATACTTCTAGTACCTGGCTTAGTATGTAATACATAGGCTATACTCATGTTAACGAAATAAGGTTTAAATTCTCATAAGATAGGCTTAGTATGTAATACATAGACTGGATAACTGAAATAATTTGTTGAAAAAAATGAAATAAGGTTATACCTGGCTTAGTAGTATCAGATAGGCTATACCTGCAAATAATGTGTTGACTGTATTATGTTATACCTGGCTTAGTAGTATGTAATACATAGACTGGATAACTCAAATAATGTGTTGACTGTATCCATCATTGGGCCAGTAGCCTACATAAAGCCTATTTATTACATAATTTGTTGAAAAAAATGAAATAAGGTGTAAATTCTCATGTTAACCATACTGTTTTGTCCTGCATCACTAAGTTTCAGTCCATTTCATGTATGTTCAGTCCCTTTGATCTGTAATGTATCAGCCCTTCATAACACTCTCTTGTTCAGTCCATACTCCTAAGTTATCCAGTCTTCCATTTACCTTTGTATCAGTTTAAGTTATTTCCTGTTCAACCTAGTTGGGGATAAGTGTATTAGTCCACTGCAATTGCAATGATCAGCCCTTGCTTATTTTGTTTAGATATGACATGTAACAGCCTCTATTTGATTTAGTATCAGTCCATCACATTGTATTAGTCCACTGTAGTTAGTTCTGTCCCATAACTTAATGTTCATTCTCTAACATTCAATTTGTCCAGTCCTATTGTCCATCTTAGCATCCTAATGTCAGTCCCATATAGGTTTAACACTGTATCAGTCAAAAGGGTTTATGAGGGGATGAGAGGCAAGTGTATATGAGGAGAGGGGACTGTCATGGAGTTTGAGGGGTGGAGTGGTAAGCAGGTCAGGGGGGAGGTTTCCCTCTACCTGGGCAGGCCAGTGAGTTTGTAGGTATGTAAGCATGTATAGGGTGATAGGCAGTAGGGAGTCTATGTTGGTGCAGGGTGCCTCCTGTAGACAGGACAGGGAGCCCTGGCAAGGCCTGGGATGACCTACATTTGGCTTGGTTTTGTCATTGACAGTGGGTGCTTGTGACAGGTGCTTTGGTATGTGAAATGAAGAGGCAAGAGGCTCGGGCAAACTGCTACTTGCTTAGTACTATGTATCAGTCCTTTACCCATTTAAATATCAGTCTATCTTACTTATTTTCTTTACATCAGTTGATAAGGAGAATGGGGATGTGTACACAGGCCAGTGTAGGAGTGGACAGGTGTTGGGGGCTCCCCTGCAGTAGCATTTTGATAGGGAGTAATGATACTAGTAAGGGGTTACGTGCATATGTTTATGTAATACAAGTAGTAGTGTATGTGTGTGGGGAACTTGAGTATCATTTAGGAGAAGGCAGTGAGCAGAGTGTAGTGTGTGTGTGTGTATGGTTAGGAACCCTTATAGGCATGGATTAATAGAAAAACAGTAGTATGTATATCGATTTTGCTTCAGTTTTGCCAAATTGATTCAAGTTTCTCTTATGTATTACTAAATGACAGAAACTGAAATAAATCACATTGGCATGTATTTTTCAAGAAGACATCAATGGCTCAAAAGAAAATAACTTGAACACGGGTTAGAATATTTACCTCAGTAAACAAAACTAATCCAATTTGATGTACTTGATGGGCCATGCAATTGTACTTTGTTCAACACTAGAGAGTTTACCAAACTCTGTTGTTGGTCGATATAAAGCAATGTCATCTATTACATCGCACACCCAAACTTTCCAACAATCGTGGCCTAAAGGAACATGATGGACCAATGCACTTGGATCTGTTGAAGAAATTTCAGCGGTAGCAACAACAACTTCATCTTTTGCAAACCAACTTAGTAGTTTGCACATCCTATTCTCAAGAGTAGAACCTTCAGCAACAGTTGCTATTTCCTTTTGTTTTCTTTGTGCTCCTTCACTACCAAAAGCTTGTATACTTGTTGCACTTGCTTTGTTGCATTTTTTGTGTTGTGCTCTCTCACTAGCATAATTTTGAGTGCTCTTATTGCCTTTTTGTTTTCTCTGATCATTTTGTGTTCTCTCATCATTACAAGAATCTTGATCGTTGGGATTTTCTTTGCGTTTTCTTCTTGCTATCTCATTAGCAGAATGTTGAGCACATGTATTTTCCTGTTGTCATTATATTAAGGGACTCAAATATAAAATATTATGATCAAGTGCATAAAAGAGACCAAAAAAAAAGTCGACATAGATATTTCATAAACTTACAGAGTTACTTCCTCCTTTGTCTAATCGAACAAAAAGGTCTTTTACCAAGCCCTTCAAGCTTTCCACTTCATTCTCCAATCTTGTGAATTTATTGCCCATATAAATTTGACCATCCACTTTTGAAGGGTTTGCTCCAAATCCAAACCCTCTTACTCGTCCTTGTGGATCCGGACCAAGTACTTTTGCAACAGCATCATTTTTTATAGAATTCTTTTGTGAAGGATCTTCCTCAGCCTTGTATTGTTTTATTTGTTGCTAGAAAAACGCAAATTGGAGATATATAAAACGAAAATATAATACAAACAAAAGTAAGCTGAAATGTGTAACAATATATTGTTACCACTATTTCCGAGTCTTGAACTTCCCCTTCTGAATTTTTCTTTCTCGCTTCATATGCGTGAATCCAAACATCAACCCTTGAAATTGCTTCGGGTGTCGTACTTTTTTGCTTCTGCAAAATAATAAATATAGATAATCTACACTTATCACACACTTTAAACCAGATATGAACTAACATATTATTCTTACCAACTCGTCTTCAACAACGGCAAAACTTTTTCTACTTGTATGATGCACTAAATCAACTTGTTTTGCTCGCATCTCTTTAAATTTTTTAGTTTTTTCCTACAAAAAAATTAGGGAGAAAAACTGATGATATAACAAGATATAAAAGTATAAAAAACTGAAATATATACTACAAAATTGCAAAACTATAACTACCAAAAAAGTAGGACTTGTTCTGGCTTTAATAAAAGACATCCACTTATCCATTGATTCAATGTTTCCAGGTTTGAGGAGGGCAGCGGCACGTGGTAGGCCTACTACTTCCGCTTGCTTCTTTGCTTGTTTCACCAAATTGGATCTCCATTTTTGCCAAATCTTTAGTAGCTTTCTAAAAGTATAATCCTTGTGACACTCATCCACCGCAAAATTTTGCTGCAAAAATTTGATCAAAAATTTTGTGGCTAAATATCATGTAAAATATAAGGAACAAATCAATAACAATAATAACATCATTACCGTTATATGTTCCCAAATCTGATCTTTGAAGTCTATTGAGACATCCTTCCAATTACTCATATTAACTGGTAGCAGCTCTCTTGCCGTCATGCCCAGGAAAGAACTAAATTTTGGAGCATTTTCTTTAATGGGCTGGCCTCTATGGTTGAATTCTAGGAGAAGAGGAGCATGTTTTGCATGTTTGCTAACTGCCAAACATTTTGCCTTACCCCTTGGTGTTCTTTTAGATTTTTCTGGATGTATCTCATCTACTGGACCATCTGGTAATGTATTAGATGATGTCTTTGGTGGAGAGTTAGAATCTTCATTAGAAACGCCATCCAACATTCGTAAGGACCGGTTCTTTTCTTGTCTACTTGCAATAATAGCAGCAATGCGTGAAGCTTTCTGTTGCTTTTTGGTTCTCTTTGCAGAACTGTTTGAGCACTTCATCAAGCACAAAAAATTAAAATAAAAACAATATAAAAGAAGACAACATGAGTGTCAGTTTACTAATACAAGGTGATAGTATTTAACATTTAGTGCATAATGGTATCAACTGTCAGTCATGCCATATCAACTGTCATTTTCACAAGATAAAAGTAAACCCATTAATAATAATGTTACTCGAAGATTTAACAGCCATTAATAATAATGTTACTCGGAGATAAAAGCAAAATAACTGTATAAGAAGAATGGCAGAGAAGAAATCAGAGGAGGCTCGGGAGAGAGATTAGGGCAAGGGTTTTGTGACTTTCTCGGATGAGTATGGCAAGCTGAAATACTAGAATGCCTTTGTTCAGTGTGGTCTCCTTTGCAGAACACCTGTATACTAATGATATGAAATATACTAAAATCGCATCGATTAGGCGTCTACAAGCACCAAATAATTCTTGATAGCCTATCAATGCATTTCATGATGATCTGGCATAGTACAAAAAGTTGCTTCTATCAAAAATTCAGCCACATAAATTAATTGCTAACTACATACATAAAAACTAAGTTCATAACATTCATCCTTCTTCAAATTATTCTTTCCGAAGCTATATTGCTTGAGTACTTTGTCTAAAAGTAATTAATAAACAATATCCATTGTGGGTGAATGATTCAATAGGGTTGAATATTATTTCATTCAAAACTAACAGAGAACATCACATAATACATAAATTTAAGCTTAAATTTATCAAATATATTTTTAATAAAATTATATTAAATTTTGTCTTTCCAAAAACGAGAACTCTGAAGAAATTACGTGGTTATACTTACACCTGTGAATCTAAATTCATGTTATTATGCAAGAATCATTCATGAATCACTAGAGGGGGGCTTTACAATTTACGCCTGTAGTCTAATGCACATACTGAAGTACCAAATTAATGATGAAGACATTGTCAAACCCATGTTGTATTGAGAACGTATGTATCTGTATTCTGTATTTTGTCCTCATCCGTATCTGTGCAACATATAGGATCCAACAGGACTATTGAGGTTAAACGAATAACCTTTTGCTCTAAAAAACTTTAGAATTTTGAAGGTTATATGCTTCTGCAACTTTCAAAGTTCATATTTATAGTTTGGCAGCTTGTAAGTTGAGAAGAAAATTTATAATTCTTAGAATAATTCTTACAAGGCAACACCTGCAATACCTTTTCCTTTTAATGGACTTGTCACATTGGTATCACTGAGTGGGATACAGCTACCAACTTATATTGCATTCTAACTTAATCTTTGTTATTACCTGTGGCATGTTAATACTTGGTGTGAAGAGTCATAATTTGTACAGGCCAGGTGGATTTTAAAGGTTCGGCTGGGTTTTATGCTTGATGATATATCTAAAAACTCAATTCTTGGTAAGAGATATCATTAAGTCCTCAAATGAAGCTATTTAACACTCTCAAGGCCAAAACCTCCCAGCAAGAAAGGAGTGCATGGCATGTTTCTGTTTTTGGAAAGACAAGTCTGATACTCCAAGGCCAAAACCTCCTTTGGATTGGAGTATTTAACACTCTCAAGGCCAAAAACGAGAACTCTGATACTCCATCTAGACTTGTTTCTGTTTCATACACACTAATGAAGCTATTTAACACAAGTCTAGATGGAGTAGTAGATACTGTATCAGACTTGTTTTTGGCCTTGAGAGTGTTAAATAGCTTCATTTGAGGAGTATCAGATACTGTATCAGACTTGTGTATGAAACAGAAACAAGTCTAGATGGAGTATCAGACTTGGCCAAAACCTCCCAGCAAGAAACAAGTCTGATACTCCAATCCAAGAAAGTCCTTCTACCTATAATGTCGACCCCATGAAATTTAAGAAAAATATGAAAACTTTCTACTAATGAAATTTAAGCAAAAGAAAGGAGGATGCAAAAAATAAGACAAGACATTGACATCGGGTAAAATAAAATCATCTGTTTGAGACAGTTGTGGTTGAACTCTATATTTATGAATATTGTATCAGAAGAAAGTTATGTATCTAAGAAGAAAGTTATGTATCAGTTGTGGTTGAACTCTATATTTATGAATATTCCCTATGTTACCTTAAACTGCTAACATGTATCTAAGAAGAAAGTTATGTATCATTCCCTGTTCTTAAGGTCTATACAGGCAGCATATGTGTTTGAATCAGCCCACTTTGCAGTCGCAAGATAAAAAAAAGAATCCAAACAAGAAAAGCCAAAAATTCGACTAATGCCAAATATCAAAGATATAAAGTGTTTTGATATCAGGTTTTGAAATTTCCCATTCAGATTTTTAAGGAGAAAAAAATAAAAGTTTGAACTTACTTCTTCTCCATTTTCAGCCATCTTATAGACCAAATATTTACTCTCGAACAATTTGATCAATCTTCACCGTCTTCACTTTCAGTCTGTTAAGAAAACAATAATAATTCATTAGATTCATAACATTAACATCTACTTAAACAATAAATCAAGATCAATATAGATGATTATTAAAATGGTATTGGTATAATTACCGATACATAAGATAGTTCCTCATAATCACGTATTTCACAATCTTCATCATCAATATCAAAGTCAAGTTGTGATACATCTAAAGGAGTGCATGGCATGTATTCATTCCCATCGTTCGTCTCATTCTCATAGAAACCTCTTTGTGGTGCTTTTAGTACGACATACCAATTCGATGTGTCTGACTCTCTTGAATAAAATACTTGTTTTGCTTGTGATGCAAAAATAAATGGATCCCTCTCAAATTGATGTTGTCCTTGGTGGAGGTTAACTAATGTAAATCCATCTTCAAGTTTGATACCATTTTTTATATTTGCCCAATTGCAATCAAATAAAGGTACTTTAAATTTGTAATAGTCCAGCAACATGATATCTTTTATGATACCATAGTAAGTTACTCTTCCCATTACTTGCGAAGCATCTTTCGCACTTGCTCGACACATTGTTTCTGCTTTAATAGAAACCCCACAATTTTGTGTACTTTTCTCGGCATCCTTTGTGTGAAATCGATTTCCATTGATAACATAACCAGAATAAAACTTTACTTCCTTCTTAGGACTACATGCAAGCCATTTTACAATATCTGACATTGGACCACTGGTGCCACTTCTAACTTCATTTCCCAGCCATTCACTAAACGTGTTCATATGTCGCTTTTCTAAAAGAGATTCATTCTTGGCTAAACGTTTATCTAAATGTATAAGCTGCTCTTTGTGCATCCTGGAACAGTTAAAAAAGATAATTTAGAATGTGAATTAAAAAAATAAAACATAAATTTACTATAGTATTATAACTTACTCTCTCCATGGATCAACTTCTGCGATATTCTTTAACACATAACGATGGGCAATCTCTAACATAGAAGAAGTCATTGTGTATTTTGTCCTACCTTGACCAAGTGGTCGCCCTTCTACTATTGTTCTATCTTCAAAATCCTCATTGCGCCTATGTTGATGTCCTATATCAGCTTCTTGTTTTATGTACCCAGAACAAAATTGTGTCAATTCATCAGCTAAATACTTCTCCGCTATGCATCCTTCGGGATTAGAACGATTCTTAACATATCCTTTTAGAACCTTCATATACCTAATCATGATTAAAAGATTAGCTTGATAAACAATCATATTAGGCTATAATTAATATACAGTTATACCATAAACATTAATCCTCACCTTTCAAAAGGGTACATCCATCTGAAAGGTACCAGACCAGCAATCAGTGCTTCTTGTCCAAGATGAATAGTTAAATGGACCATAATGTCAAAAAAAGATGGAGGAAAGAACCTTTCCAACATGCACAAAGTCTCAACAATTTCATCTTCAAGAAGCTCTAGTTTATTTTTATCAAGTACCCTTTGACACAATTGATTAAAAAATGCACAAAGGCGAAAAATAGCAATTCTTGGTCCTCGAGGTAAAAGTCCTCTCAATGCCACCGACAATACTTGTTGTACTAAGACGTGACAATCATGGGACTTTAAGCCATAAATCTTGTGGTCTTGTAATGACACTCGATTTGCAATGTTAGAACTATAGCCATCTGGCAATCTCAAATTTGCCAATCTTTCACAAAATATATGCTTCTCTTTCTTTGAAAGTACGTACGGAGGTATAGTACCTTTAGAACTATTAATCTTATCATCTTTGAGATACAATTTTTTTCTGATGCCCATCACCTTAAAATCTTTTCGAGAATTCAAATTATCTTTCGTCTTCCCCTTTATATTCAATAGAGTACCAATAATACTCTCACAAATATTCTTTTCAATGTGCATCACATCCAAATTGTGTCGTAATAGTAAAATCTGCATTATGAAAAGAATACATATTAAATTTAACAACTAATACTATGGTGTTTTACAAAGTTAAATATAAATAAAGGAAACAAAAATACCTTCCAATATGGTAACTCAAAGAAAATAGATTTTTTTCCACCGCTTTGTAAGTTGTGTAGGATCATCACCATCAATATAATCGATATTTTTATTTCTCTTCCTTCTGTTTTCATGTTGTTGGTTCTTTGACTTTCCCCAAACATTTACAATATTGTTGACTACTTGAAGAACCTCTGAACCGGTTAATTTTTTAGGCCTCAATCGATGTTCTTTGGTTCCATCAAACCATGAAGCTTTCAACCGCAACGGATGATCAGGTCGAAGAAAAATTCTATGGCACATATAAGCAAATTTTTTTCCATTTTGCAGCCATTTTGAGCATGTCTGAACACCACACACAGGACATGCCTTCTTACCCTTTGTAGAATATCCTGATAAGTTTCCATATGCTGGAAAATCATTTATCGTCCACATCAAGATAGCTCTCAAATTAAATGTGGTCTTAGTGAATGCATCATATACACTAACTCCATTGACAAATAACTCTTTTAAATCTTCTATAAGTGGTTCCAAATATACATCTATATCATTTCCTGGTTGCTTCGGACCGGGGATAAGTAATGACAACATTAAATTTTCTTTAGACATGCATAAAGATGGAGGAAGATTGTAGTTAACCAAAATCACTGGCCAACAACTATATCTAGAACTAAGATCACCAAAGGGGTTAAATCCATCAGAAGAAAGACCAAGCCTGAGATTACGAGGATCCGATGCAAAAGTTGGAAATTTACTATCAGTCTTCTTCCATGCAAACGAGTCAACTGGATGTCGCATCATGCCGCCCTGACTTGTGTTATTGTAATGCCATGTTAGTTGTTCTGCCTTTTCAGATGACTTAAACATTCTCCTAAATCGAGGTATGATTGGAAAGTACCTCAAGACCTTTGCTGGAATTCCTTTATGAACCTTTTTAGTACGCTTATTAACCTTCCATCGTGATTCACCACATTTTGGACACATCTCCATATGTTCTA
Source organism: Iris pallida (assembly GCA_029216955.1). Lineage (NCBI taxonomy): Eukaryota > Viridiplantae > Streptophyta > Magnoliopsida > Asparagales > Iridaceae > Iris > Iris pallida. The sequence continues at coordinate 45,771 of JANAVB010009555.1, forward strand.
AATTCTTTCTAAATAAACAACAGTCATTCACACAAGCATATATCTTCTCATACCCCAAATCAAATGCCTTGAGAAACTTTTTTATAGAGTACAATGAATTTGAAAGTATGTTATCATTTGGTAGCAGATTTTGAATGATGTCAAGAAGTTCATCAAAACCAGTATCAGATAGGCTATACCTGGCTTTATACTTGTATAAGATAACCGTTGCAGACATCTTTGTGATAGTGCAACCCGAATATAAAGGAAGTTCTGCCTCCTCCACTAAATCTTTCAAATCAGGCTCTATTCTTTCATCTGTAGGTTCCATAATATCATCATCCTCAAAAAGTGCATCTTTATACATGTTATAAGTCTCTGGAAACTCTAAATTCCCATCTTTTAATGTATTCAACTTTTCTCCATGAAAGATCCATGTAGTGTAACGAGGATGCATACCATTTATGATCAAGTGATCATATATAGTATCAAAATTATGGAATTGTAGGTTCATACAACGGCTGCAAGGGCATTGAGTCTTTCGTAGATCCACCTTACTTGCTTGAACCATATCCACAAATCTTCTTGCACCATCACGATAGGCTTTACAAGTTCTAAAAGATTAAAAAACAAATATGAGAAGTAGAAGGAAAAAAGTCAATATGTTTTTACAAAAGAAGGCATACTATGTATATTCATATGATTATATAGTCTAGAGTTTTAAAAATAACCTTGAAAGGTGTATCCAACTTTTATCCATGATGTCTCTATTTTCCTTGGGGATCCTCTTTAACTTTAATCTAGAAACTCTACAAATATATTTTTCAAAATAATAAAAAATGATGATGATAATAATAATAATACAATATATTTTCTACAACAAAAATTTGGATATGAAGGATATAAAGAACTAAATCATACTTACAAAGTAGTAAAAGATTTTTGCTACTTTTTCGGAGAAGTATATCCAATATCTGTTCAGGAGATGGCACTCCTGCAAGAATGAAAAAAAAAATATATATATATAGACGACTGAAACTTTCGCATTAACTAAAGGTAAAAACTTTGCTGACTCCGAAGGTAGTAGTATGTTCTATTATCAATGTTAGTATGTCCAACATTGAATGCTACTTTTAACAATGTACTAAGCTTTACTTAGAACTTAAAGCCAAGGTTACCAGCTGTTAGATGTTAATATGTAAAAAGGAAAACCTTAGTGCATATATGCACATACAGATCTCATTCGACAGCTATTTAATTCCTTGCAAACCTAGTATCTAAACATACCAACAAACTCAACTCGTAGGACATGTCTTCATTTCCAGAAATGTTCATTAGTTTCAGTCCTGCCATGCTATATTATGTTGCAATATCAAAACTCTATTTCATGATATTTTAGGAGTCAACATCAACAATTAAACTAGGGATGATATTTTTAAATTCAATTTTAAAAGAGAACTTACAACCCTGCTAACCGTGGCCAACAAGAAAAGACGATTGCCAATCACATGATCCATCAATTATTGTGGCAATTTATAAAACCAATACAATTTAGTATTAACACAGTCTGGTCGTATACAGGGCACTAATTTGGATCAAGCTCCACAAATTTATGAGGATAAAACAAATTCTTCTTAGCGAAGTTAATGGGCTGGCTTTGAGGCTTACGAGGATCAAGAAGTGGAGCCAAGAGGTATATGCCAACTTGAAAACCTTATATAAAGATAAGTAGTGATGTTCTTGATTGGAAGTTCGTTTGCTGGAATAGAGGGAAAGGGGAAACAAATTGTAGTTAAAGATGAACACAGATCTTATTTAAGAAGGAAGAATTCCCTTAGTAAAGTAAATCAAGTATGTGGCATATAACACGAATAAAACTGATGCCATCCTGTAATTTAAGGTTGTAATAAGATGCCTGGGGTTTTGTTAACATCTCCTACTTGTTTCAAGGAAATGGAGGGAGTAGATTTGATGTTAAAGTATCTGTCCATATTAAGATACTAAGCGTACCAACAAAAAAGACTGACTTATGCACTAACTTAGGTTGGGTTATTGATGTTATGGCATGTTAAGGCAAGGTTTCGGTTAGGAAATAACAACTGAACGAGTTTCCAACTTTGTTGATCATGAAGATTCACTCAAGGCAATCTAATAAATCATTCTTAATTTTGGAAATTATGGTTAGGATAGACAGTTAGACACTTAATACTGGTACACATGTCAAGATAGAAGCATGATGGTGTCTGTTCAGGGTGCTTTCATCAAGGTATTCAAACAACAGATGGTTTGGTGCTAGCTATTGTGCATCAAGCTCCACAAATTTATTGGCTACATGATTCACATGTGCTCCTTCTGTAGGCCTAGGAAATCAATGCAACTGATGGTGTCTGTTCAGGGTGCTTTCATCAGTTATTTCCTTTTCTTCTCATTTAAATCCATTCTTATTTTATCATGATAACTAATACAAAGCATAGACTGAAAAAATAATGCTCACATCTACCAGGTGTGAACCAAAACCAGACAAATATATAGAGATCAGAAAGTTTAAACAAAACTAAAATAATGAGCAAGAAAAGTCTGGTATTTGTTTAGTTATACAGGGTGACATATTCTTTAATTGGTTGCTCTTAATAGTGATATAATTACTTGACTATTTAACCACAAATCCATATTGATATAATTACTTGACTATAAATAGTTTGAGCTTTCTATAAAAAGGGAAAAAAATAATGTACAAGCATGTTGGAATAACATAAAGAATATATCCTCTGACTTTAGAGTTATGTTATGCAATGTCACGGGAGAGTCAAGTATAACCATTGTTGGCAAATCTTTAGAAGTTGGTTAGCCTTTTCTTTCTTTAATGACTAAAACAAAATGGTGTAAATTTGTTCCATGTATGCCTTTTCATCCTGCTGAACAAGCATCTAAAACAAACAAAAAATTACAGGACTTCCAATTAAAATTTAGGCTACTGATCAGGAACAAGAGCTGGTATATCAGTGTCAGATAATCTCCCGGTAACGGAAGATAAAATAATGAAACAAAAATGTAGAGCTCCAATTAACTCAAAATTTGAAGAAAGGAGTATGGAGAACCTGGCCTCTTCCGAGTACGCAGAACCTGTAGCCTTCTCCTCCGTTGTTCCTCGACAGGCCTGTAGCCTTCTCTTCCGTCGCTCCTGAACTTCGTTTCTCCGGTCGATCCCTAATTAGGAGTATGGAGAACCTATTTTTTTTAACAGCCGATCCTAATTAGGAGGGTGAATGAAAACCAAAGGGGGGAAACTAAGGGAGGGAAACGAAAACTTAGGGTGGGGGGAAATGAAAACTAGAAATTGGGGGCGGGAGAGGGATGAGGGAAAGAAAACCTAACCTATTTTCAGCAGAAGCATTAAAACTGATCAAAACCTAACCGAGAGCACGGTTCTGACATATATTAGAATGATGCGGTCATGGCTTGCACGCAGGAATATGGGAGTTTATGAGGCTCATGCCTAAATTGGAAAGAGGTTCATGGCCTTGCTCAAAATTCTAACCTATATATATTATATTATTGCAAAAGCAAATATAACACTAGTTAATTAATAGGTGAGCAAAACAAAATGGGCCACATGACTTATAATCTAAAACCTATATATTTACAACATACATATAAATGGGCCATAAATGAGTCTTCAACCACAACGTGTAAAACATGCCATAAATAAATCTTTATTTACAACGCGCACCAATGCGCCGTAAATGAATCTTTATTTACAATGCACACAAATGCATGCTGTAAATAAAACTTTATTTACAACGCGCACAACTGCATGCCGTAAATGAATCTTTATTTACAACGTGCAAACATGCATGCCGTAAATGCAGCTTCAATTACGGCATGCACGTCAAACACGCCGTAAAAAAGACAAAAAGTAACTCTTTTACGGCTCGCATATTTGCACGCTGTAAAAGAATATCATCTACAACACGCAGCCTCTGCGCGCCGTAAATTGTGCACCGTAAATGCTATATTTTTTTGTAGTGTATAGAGCACACAGACACTTTTCCTGATACGTATACATGCTACACTTTGATTACCAACCCATCTAAATACATATTAATATATTGTTGATGTTAAATTCTCAAAACCCCAATATCTCTGACATAATACAGTATCAGAGAATAGATCTCTGTTTTTTTTCCAGTTTAAATTCGTAATTTAAATATAAATTTTGTATTATTAGTTGTTGTTTACATCACTGCACATGTATGTTATATACATGGTTTCAATTCTTAAAGAAATTGGTTAGGTTTTGTGTTTGAATTTGTCAAATCTGAGACCGTGTGCATATTAACCCTTAATATTGGATTCCAAATGTTTAGTTTAATTTGCTATTTTTTTAATGTAATATTTTGAGGTAGATAAACTGCTGAATGTATGGATAGTATGTTAGGGTTTTATCTCTATCATGTTAGGATGTGTTGGGAGCATTGAGTTGGTTGTGATGTTTCAAACCCCTAAAATCTGAAACTGCATTATGTTAATATTATACTGGTTTAAATGTTAGCTTATTTTCAAATTTTGTATGTAAATGCTGAACTAAAATTGGGTTTAACCTTTCAATACTAAAGCTATAATCCTGTACAAGGACACACACACCCCCTAACTTAGTATATACTGCCATGTAAACCTAACCCTTCCTCTCTATGTTATGTTCATATATCTATATAGACATATATATAGAGTTTATGCATACATGTTATAATGTATATAGATACATAACTAAATTTCTACCTCTTTATATATATATATATATATATATGGTTAGCCATGCATGTTATGAGTAAATAGGTTGTGTATTGTAGATTGTTTAACCAATATGCCATGAGTAGTGTAACTTGATAGCTATTGTTTTGAAACCCAAATCCTCCTATAAACTTTCATGTATATTTCACATACACATATGCCTACTATCTAACCATATGAACATGTCCACATACACACATACACACACGAACTACATAACTTTTAGAACTTACAATTTAGTCTTAACAGGATTAAGAGAATCCTATATTATGATTGGATTTCAATGCAATTGACTTTCATTCTTTAACTTTTGATTTTGATTTTTTTACTGTACCCTTTTATAGATAATTAGTAGTTATCTTTGTTTTATTTTTTGATAAGTACCATTTTTCATATAAGATGGTAGACTGCCTTACAGTTTGGATGATTTGTTATTTCTGTATCTTTTCCAGTTTAACACCCCTGATTGCTTGTATGTTTGATACCCCATTACCGTTTTGGTCTAGCATGACTAGTATACCAAGAAGAGACTTTCACTACCACCGTATGCCATGACCCTGTATGTCGTCCTTTTAAATCGTATGATTTGTTTAAGTTCTGAGACTTTGATTGTGGGGGTTTGACCTAGAAGGAGTATGAACATTTTAATTTCGAGGACGAAATTTTTCTAAGGGGGTAGGATTGTAACACCCACTTTTCTAAATTGAGAATAATTTTGAACTTTTGTAAAAGTTTATTATTTAAAAATAGGATTTATGATTTATGGGAATTTTTAATTAATTTAATACTATTTAAAATTGGTAAATTATAATTTTGATGTGTTAGCTAGTGAACTCTAGAACTGTTGAGCCTAGAGACTAACCATGACCATGGGGACCTAACCATGTGATTAGAATGACTATTTATAACTTTTTAGGCTAAGGATATTTTGGTCATTTTGTGACTTTTGAATTATTTAGGATTTTGATTAATTGGTGAATTTTAGATTATTTTAATAATATTTAAATTGATGTATTATAATTTTGGTCATTTTTTATATTTTAATATTTTGGAAAATTTTTATATTTTTAATATTGTTTTTATTGGATTTGTTTAGTCGGGTTTGAGTTTCGTCTCGTTCCGACTTGTATTGTGATCCGGGTAGCTTAAACTCTAGATGGGACCCAATATTAAGTTAAGCATGGCTCACAAGACCCAACATTTAAGTTAGTTAATTAAACTAATTTTTATCATGTTAGAATGGTTAAGTTAGAGACTCAAAACTAGATCATTTTGACCCCAAACTTGAACCTAGTCTAGACTTAACCATATGAGACTAGAGAGGGGCAATTAGGACATTTTTCATTAGCCCTAATGGACACTTTATGGCAGCCACCTTTAGGGAAGAATGATTCATTTCATTCATTACAATCTTGCCTCTTTTATTTTCCTTTTGTTTTTCCCTAATTTTAGAGAGCCTTCCCATTGATTTGATCTCCAAATCAAATCATTCCTTCACCAAACCTTCCCTCAATCATTTCCATTCTCCAAGGGAAGGGTGCTACCAAGGATTGGAAGAGGAGTGCAAGGAGGAGTGTCCACTTTGAGGGATCTTCGTATCGGAGTCGTATCCTAAAGGATTTCATTGGGATTCCACTCCCAACAGGTAAAACACATCCTCTAAATCGATTTCCTTTGCATATAAATTAGTTTTGAATCCGTAGGATCCATCCTCATGCATGTGTCCCATTTAGATTCAAATTTGAGACCATTTGGAGCTCTCTTGAGGATTTTAGATATGTGTCTTGTGTCCTACTTGATAGATCCCAAATTAGGACACCCCATGTGTATGTATGTATGATAATAGTTTAAATAGATATTTAAATTCAGTTTTATAATGGTTAGAGAGTGGATTGATCTTATTTAGGATGGTTAGAATGAGTTTCATTTGGATACCTATGTTTGTATCCAAGTATCTTGGCCTATATGTGTTCTTTTGTCAAATTCGTCATAATATTCATCCACGTTTTTATTAACCAAAGCAACTTAGAAATGTCATAACTATTAGCTTAGAACTCCGATTTATCTCCCTTTTTTTTTAAATATCGAAGTTAGCTTTCCAAATATATATTTTAATAAGCCAAATTATTTTTGTAACTTTCTGTAGAATTATTTGAGTGTCAGTTGTACGAAAGACGAACGTGTTTCGGTATTTTTGCGATTCCGGGAGCTTCCGGACACGAAAATGCAATCCGTTTAAAGTTTCGAAAAGCTAACACAAAGGGCTACGATAAACTTTAATTTTAGAATTTAGTGAATGTCCAATTGGTACAGTATTGGTTTTAAGTAGAAGAGTGACAATACGATATATGCATTTTGTGTAACCTATGAGCCTATGTAGTATGGGTATTAAATGAATATAGAGTATGTAATACATGATATGTTAGATGAATGAAATGATATATATATATGATATATATTCTCTTTACATTAATGTATATATATGGTTGAATGCAAGCATGTAGGAATGCAATTAATACAATATATGTAAGCAATGCATAAATGCATGAATAAAAGAATGATATACAATGTTTGCATGAAAGTATATAATGAATGCTAGATATGAATGCAAGGTATACATGTAATGATAGATATGAATGCATAATATATAAATAATATAATGCAATATATAATGATAGCATGTATGGTAATGTAGAATATATGATGCAAGCATGTATATGTCTACTATTTTTTCTTTTCCTTACATTTTTCTTCCCTTTCCTTTCCATTTCAGTTTTTTTCCTTTTTTTCCTCTTCAATTTTTACATGTTATATACAATGTATATAATGTATAGATGCATGTAAGTATGTAATATGCATGAATGAATGTCATATATGAATGAATGAATCAATCAAAGGTATAAGTAAAATATAATGCATTGTAATGAATGTTAACATATATAATGTATAAAAGTATGTATGTAAATGTGCATGAATGTATATATCTATGTAACTCTGTAAATATGCATGATGTAACATATGCCTATATATATAAATATGTATGTAATGTAGATATGCATGTATGTATGAAGGTATGTATTTATATATATTATCTATTTTATATTATGCATTGTTGTAGTTCACATTGTCTTGTGATTGTGTGAGTGCTAGCCTAGGCTTGGTTAGGCCTAGTGAGACTTGTTAGACTTGTTTGACTTAGGTTTGACCTAGTTTGACTGTTAGGGTCGACTAGAGTTGACCAAGCATTGACCTTAGTCTAGATTGACCTAGATTCATATAGAATGCATTGAATTGCATCTTATTATCATTTTAGACATATTGTGACTTGTGCTGTTCTAAAGGAGACAGACACCACTCCTCGGACAATAGATATTCTTCAGATACTCAGGATACATGCAAGTACATTCTCTGACCGTTTCATACTTGCTAGAACATCTATTCTTGCCATAGATTAATTTACTTGATGTTGACACGTTGGTAACACGGATTGGTACTATATGTATCTTCTTTTGCGATATTATCTCCTTTGTGTTCACTAAATACATATTGTGATGTGCGTTTCACTAACAAATTGTATTTATTGAATACCCTTATCATTGTACACTCATTGTGCATATTGTACTCTCATTATCACATTGAGCTCTATTGTACAAGCCATTGTACAAGCCATTGTATAAGGTAACGTAACTGAATTGGATCCTTGTGTATTGATTGGGGATGGAGAGTAGAAATGGTTATGTGATCAATCTTATTGTATAACAAATTGTATATGTCCATTGTATACCCACGTGCAAAGGAGCCCATTTTATTGTATAACCTAACCCGTTTACATAACCATATTGTATTCTAAATCACATATTGTTTACAGTTCTTACTTATCATATATAGATATTTTCTATTATCATATCCTTCTATTTTTCATATACATCTTCTTTCAGCGTTTCATGTATCTTACTCTATTGCACGTTATATTTTCTAACCTGTAATGATCTGCGTGAGATGTATTGTGCTCGCTCCTGTCCTGACTGGACCTGTTGATAAATTTTGCAGATAGCTTGGAGGTTGCCTGCTAGCCTAGAGGAGACACAGTAGAGATTGTATAGATAGTTATTTTAGTTGTCTTGAGTTGTATTTACTTTATGGATTACTGTATTTGAGATTTGAGATATTTTCTGGATTTGTGTATCTTAGACACTTAGACTTCTATCTGCGGTATCTCTTTGTGAATTTCATATTTTATCTATCTTTTATCATGCTCTACCTTAGATGTGATTGAGACTGTATTTGCTATGTCACCTCCATTCGGAGTGTATATACTGTACCGATACCTTTATATTGTTAGATGTTTAACCTAGGACAGCGTTCTACCGTCGACACTGTGGCGTTGGCTGAACGTACCCACTTCTCGTACCCTTACTCTAGGGTGCGGGTCATGACAACGTACAATACAACTACGCAACATAGAAATACAAAATAAAGTAAAAAAATCAGTACCAAATTTATAAAATAAAATAGTAGAAATTTAAGGGTTTTACATCCTACCCAACTTAAAAGAATTTCGTCCACAAAATTAAGAATAATAGGGGTAGGTGACAAGGGTATATCGGTAATGAATACGATCAAGCCACTGGACGAGGCAAAGAAACGACGTTCAATGCAAACATGCATTAGAAAATCGCGATAAATGATAACGAAATAAATCATGGATATGAAGAATTAACGCTAGAAGGAAAATGATTATGGTTAACGTTTAATCAAGTTAACATGCGATAAGGAATAGTACGGTATCAAGAGAAATAATTTTAAGAACTTAAAGACATGGTTCCTTGAGAGTAGGTTGGGGGCACGATTAAGAGAGCGATTAGGTGTACACCTAAATCAAGCGATTAGAAGGTCATGATTTTGATAAATTCGAAAATAGTCATGGATATGGAGGGTTGCTAGTTAAAGCAATAAAATCATGATAACACGAATTGAGTGATAACACGAATTGAGTAGATCAAGGGAATTAATTTTAGAGTTTTTATGAGAGGTAGTTCCTTGGAAGGAAATTGGGTAGTGGACGTCTAGGTCGAAGGCATGAAAATAGGAGAACGATTGGGATTATTCAAATGATTTAGAAGGTCACGATGGTAGGTTTAGGATCAAGGGAAAAGACGAATAGTTTTAGGATGAGGATATAGCCACGGGTCGGTAATGGCTAATTACAGTGGTCATAAGTGATCCGGCAACTAAAGGGGATACTCGGCACGAGGGTTTTCGTCCTTCTAAAATAGGAGGAAGACGAAAGTGAAAAGGAGTTCAAAGACGATATTATTGAATACGAATACATGGTTCAAAGACGATCGAATAATTTTAAAGGAATTGTCAAGGCAGTCGTAGATGAGACTCTAGAGGCCAAGTTTAACTATGTCTCCATCCACGTTAGAACGATATGTAAAAAAAGCGAACGAAAGTGCACTAGGTTGATCAGACCATCATACACCGGTTCTGATTAGACAATATGTTAGTGGGTGCGCACCCAATAAAACATGTCATGATCAAGCTCGATAAAGAAATAAGCTTGCAAAACTTAGGCTAAATTAGCATCATAAGATAGTCAAGATATATGATGGATTAGGGTCCTCTAAATTTTAGAAGAACTTGCCAATATAGGTCACAAGGACAAAGGGATTGCTAGGTCATATGATATTCTACCCAATTAAAAGAATTAAACTAATGGTGTTTTGGAACAAAAGAAACATGTCTATCTAGTAGGGATCACATGTCTAACCTCTAGTAAGCACGAAAGGAAGATAAGAATTATGATAGAAGAAATCAAGTAAGATGCAATCGATGAGTTGAACGGTAGTTCGAATATGGAATCGAGGAAATAGGTCAAGTATGTGGATGAGAACCTAGACATCTAATCCTATTCGCAGGCTTGCCTGGTACGGTAAAGTAACCAAACAATTTATCTTGACCTGCATGGGCCACCACAAAAATATATAACACCCCAGTCCCAAAATACGTAGGACTAGGAACGTAGACATGCCAGCTGTATACATACGAAGTACATGGGCCTCGTATGAATACATAAACTGTAAAATACAGTAACCACAACTGACTAATCTCATCCACAAAATAAAGGAATAAAAATGTCATATAATCAACAATAGATTATTATTTGTACATGTAGTTGGGCGGAGACAAATCCACTACCAACTATGAAAAGAAATACATAATAAAAGAAAGAGTTTGGCGAGCGAAGTGAAGACGATCTAAGTGCAATCACCCTCGAAGAAATAGAGATGATCATGGCCACGGCTAGAACACCTACGAAAGACAAGAGCACACACCTGGCGAGATAACCAGGTCCTCAGAGGAACGTAACAAGACACATAATATCATGCCATAATAACTGAATAAATATTGCTCAAATAAATAAGTCAATTGAATTATAACATGGTCCAATACACACCTATTGAACTAGCTTACCATCCCCCCAACCAAACAAGGACAGGGGATTGTAAACTAATTTACGGTAACGTATCTTTTCATGCTATGAATCCAATATGGTATCCGAACCCCAACAAGGTTCAATACCTTTTCATCGAAGTAGTAAGTCACACCTATAACCAAACAAGGACAAGATGTGATGAACTAATCCGCATCAAGTTATTGTTCCAAGCCACGGTCAGATACAAGTACCCAAACTAAAAGTACTCATAACTAACGGATAAGGTAGCCTAACCATTCTAAGTAAAATATAGTTAAGAACAATCCTTCCTACGCATGGGCCCTATCTAAATAGGATCGATGTAGACCCCCCTTGGGGCACCAGAGGCCCAATCAATAAAAGCAAAACGTTTCGCAGAACACCAGTGGCCATCAGTAATCATGAGTCATCAACCCCGTATCTCCAGCGGAGCTTCCGGGTCACAAAAAAAAGTACATCGAAGCCCATACGCTAAGGAATTGTCCTCCCCGCCCAATGCCTACTATGTTGTATCCACAACACAAAATCTCTATTAACCGCTAAGTTAAACTAAGCATGCAACCTCTATTAGCGGTTAATCCTAGCGTACGACTTATACGCACCGGTGGCTAGCCAGTCACGCATGTCCATTTTCTACATGCGCCACACAACTTCGTGGTACAACTTGTCAAGGCCAATGAATGCAACACACAAAGGTTGTCCCTTAAATCTAAGTTTAATGTGTAAGAAAAATAATACATAGCAGAAAATATAACTGAACAATAAGTTCTAACAGGTTATGCCATGTATCACAGTTTATTTTGCATAAAAAAATAATGAATAATAAATGAAATATGAGCTAAAATAAATAAACAGCAAATGGCAAGATGTCTTGCCTGGTAGGACGCCTGGTGTGCTACGATAATCACGGTGGCACGAACTGCGACTTCGAGTAACAACTACACAAGGTGACCTCTGAAGGTGGTACGGACAGTTCCTTTGGGTCCCAAAGGGTCAAATTAGTTATGATCGATAGAAGAAATGGCAGAATTGGCAGGAGGATAGGAATAATGGACTTAGTCTTGGACCGAAAGATAATCGAAGGAATAATATATATTCTATTTTTTTTGAAAATATCTATAGTATTTGAAAACTAGATTTTATTAGTAAATAAATTTTAGATAAAGTACATGCTTGAAAATAATAACAATATTTTTTGGCTAAAACTCCAAGTTTGTCAAAATACTATTTTTTAGGCAGAAATCTATATTTTTGTTAGTTACAAATATTTTTAGATTAAGACTAAAATTTGCAAGATAAAAATTTTATACTTCAAAGAAGCATAATAACTTGTAATAATATTTTTCACAAATATATTGCTATAATTATTTTATAAAATTTACCAAAAATATTACTACTATATTCATAATGGCAAAATATTACAATACCCGTTTATGAGTCATACCTATATGTTTTATCAAATAGAACAACCAAAATAATAATAATAATACTGGTATTAATAATAAATCAGTAATACTAACACTTATCAAATATTTTATACATAAAATTTTAATCAAAATCTGCTGTTAATAAATCACAACACAATAAAACACACACAAAATTAATAAATAAAAAAATAAAAATGAATGAATAAATAAAGTATACAAGAAGTCCCATGTCCTGTTCTTTATTCTTGATAGTAGTTTTAGGAATAAACAAACACAAAACAAAATTTATTAAAGAAGGGAGAGGAGAGAGAGAGAGTCCCAAAATTGTTTGTAAGGGAGAGAGGGAAAGAGGGGATCGGGAAGAGAAAAGAAGAGTGGTGGAGGGAGCGGGTACTCGACGAACGCCGGGGTCGGAGGCGGTTGGTCGCGGCGCCGGACGGAGCTAGGGGTCGACAGCTCCGCGGGAAGGTGGCCGCTCACGAAGCTCGGCGCGGGGCGCTGCTCGCCTGGATGCGGCGGCATGGCGAAGCATTTTGGTGGCCGCGTCTTACCGAGGCTGGCCGCTCGACGGTGGCGCCCGGCTGGAGTGGACGCCGGTGGCGGCAAAGTACGTCAGAGGATACATCGACGGCCAGATCCAGCGCCTACACGGAGCAGCGACGGAGGAGCTTATACAGCGGTGCGGGTGTGAGGAAGACAGGGCGGCGGGCGGCTCTAAACTACAACGGAGGGAGCATCAGACGGCGTTTCGGCGGAGGTGAGTCAGGTGGGGTTTTATTTGTTGGATTTTGGTAGGTTTTTGGTGGTGGCGTCGGCCGGCGATGGCCGTGGTGGTTTCATTGTTGGTGGTGGTTACGGTGGTGAGGAGAGAAAGAGGCGGTGGTGATGGCCGAAAATGTTGGTCGGGCGTCTTTGCGGTACTTTGGCGCGATGGTGTTGATGACACGGTTGTGGTGACGGGTTGTGGGCGGCTAGGCACGCTTGGCTGGAGAGACACGGTGGTGGTTGGAAAAGAAGTTGGCATCGAGCAGAGGAGATGGCGGCGGAGATGGAAGTGGGTTACTGACGACTCTATGGTGGGTTGGCCGCACCTTGGTGGCAGCAGGTTTGGGGCAGCCGCGGGTGGTCGGAGTGGTTACTGTTATGGTGGTGAAGGTGTGGGCAGGTTGTGGCGACGACCACGGCGAGTGGTGGCTGAGATGGGTGGTGCCCGTGTGGGATCAGGGGTTCGACATTGCTGGTTGTTTTGGTGTAGGATATTGCCGGCGTATGGGTCGCTACGGTGGTGGAGGCGGAGGTTGGTTGCAGGAGTTGGGTTTGTTACGTCGCGGAAGGAGGCGGCCGGGACAGGCAGCTTGTGTTAGGTTTAGGATTGATTTGGGTTGTATCGTGTCGGAGTTGTCGACACAAGAAAATAAATGTATGTGTAAAAATAATAGAATAAGAAGGTCACCCGGGGTCGGACCCGAGGCCAATCACGGCTAACACGAGGATGGATGGAACACTTCGAAATAGACAATCATGATACATCTAAGAAGGCAACGAATGCAAATGCTGCAAAGTTCATAGAGTTACTAAGGAACACAAGAAGTCAATTACATCTTGGCTGTAAGGATCATTCACCTTTTGAGGTAGTTACAAGACGACTGAGCATCAAGTCTGATTTTAACATGTCGTAAGAATGCTACAACCTACAACCGACCGATGGATTTGATTATAGAGATCTTGCTAGTGGCCGCTAAGTTACCTACAGACTTCTATCGATCTAAAAGAATGCTTAGATCGCTCTGGTTGGGAGAAAAAAATTGATGCATGTCATAATGGATGCATATTATACTAACGACAAGGATAAAGACGTGTGCAAATTTTGTTGTGTTGATCGCTATAAGGCAACTGGTACAAGAAACCATGCTGATACAAAGAAGCTGATCGATTGGATGCACTTCTTGCCTTTGACGTGTGGTTGTAGAAGTTGTTTATGGTGAAGAAGACTGCCGAAAATATGTATTGGCACATGCGGGAACATACCGAAGGAGAATCGGATCATCCATCTGATGGAGAAGCATGGAAGCATTTCGACCAAGAGTATACTGTCGAATCTGCGTAATATAGGATTGGGGCTCTGCTCTGATGATTTTTCTCCATTCAGGCTTTGGGCTCCTAGTTTTGTAGGGTTGGCCTGTGATCGTCAATCCGTACAATCTACTGTCTTGGATGTGCAATAAAACTCCGTATATGTTCTTAATCGTCATTATCCCGGGTTCGAACAATTTAAAGAGGAACATCGATGTGTACTTACAACCGTTAATAGATGAGTTGAATCAGCTATGTGAAGTAGGCACCAATATGTACGATATTTCTATAAAACAGAATTTTGAGATGAGGGCAGCACTTATGTGGACCATCAACGACTTCAGGCTTATGGCATGTTATATGGATGGAGCACTCATGGTTATCTCTCATGTCCATATTTTATGGACCGCACTATGGCTTTCCGTTTGAAACATGGAGGAAAATCGTGCTTCTTTTATTGTCATGAACAATTTCTCTTGTCGAATCACCCATTCTGGAGGAACATGAATGCTTTTTGTGCTAGTGTTGTGGAGAAGGTAATTCTACCTCCAAGGTGGCCCGAAGATACGATATGGAATAAGGTTAAAGATTTACTAAGTTATATCGAAGAGCCTAATAAAGGGCACAAGTATGATAGATTTGGTCGTACTCATAATTGGACGAAGAGGAGCATATTCTAGGATCTGCCATATTGGAGTACTAATCTGATCAGACATAACCTTGATGTCATGCATATTGAAAAGAATATGTTTGACAATGTAATTAATACAGTAATTAACGTAAGGGGAAGGCGGAAGACAATCCCAAGCCAGGTTGGACTTGGAAGAAATATGCAGACACCCTGCGTTGCATTTGATAGAGAAAGGGAATAGGAAGTATAAGCAGCCTAAGTTAATTTTTACCCTGGATAAGGAGGATAAAGGAAGATTTTTTAGGTGGATTCAGGTGACGCCCTAGAACCAGAATACTAGAGAGCGGGGGCGTACATAGCCAGCTACATATATTGAAATGAAATCCACCTCGCTATACGGTCACGGCTGTCTAGATATGAGGGTTTACTACAAGCCAACGGTCTCTTAAGGTCAAGCCTATTGTCTCATTCTCAAACAAATAATATAATTACAAGATGTTAGACCACCAAATATACAATAAAAGGCATCCCAAATATTACATATTCAGTTGATCATGAAGCTAGTCATACAAAATGCGAGGACTAGCAAGAGTTTAGTCATACATGATCAACCCTAGGATTTGTTAATCATGTTTACAGCCCGTAGGCAGACAGTAAGTAAATATGCATCGAGCTAACAGGTGCTCGTCGGCTAAACGCCTCAAAAGAATGATTTTATAATAGAGTGAGCAAAACAAAATAGAAAACCCACTAGTAGCCCGGGTTCCTTCTAGTCGCCACCATCGGGCTGGAGGTTCGATAGATCCTCGGGTGCTACTCTGAAATCTGGCTACACAAAACCAGCTGGGTCAAACCCCAGAAAGAGCAAGTGCCACAAAGGAGGCCACAAAATAAGAACAAAAGCCAGCATATCAGAACATAAGATAATGGAAGAAGTACTAGTAAATAAGAGTACAACAAGACAATAAACGACTAGGGACATGGAACCATCCCGGAAGCCAGGTTACAACCCGTAAACCAAACAAGGACCGGGGTCGTAACCCTTCGCCTGAATAGGCACCTTGTCTCTACCCATTTATTGTTAAAGATAAGTAAAACAATCATGTTCAGGAGTACCAGGTACTGGGACTAGACAAGACTTAGACAATGCTGGACACCATCCATTCACAAGCGGCCAAGCAAATACTACGGCTTACTACTTAACTAACTAGGGTTATCACAAGCCTAGTTACTAACAAGATGCAGACGAGAAATTCCCAGTCCCAAGCCCTGCAGACTATCTAGTTATCCTTCCGCGGGTTGAGAGTATGATTGGGTACATCGCCCAGGAGACGATATACCCTTAGGTGACTTAGAGGGTGCAACACATGACAGTGTGCTGGAAATGTGCTCTACTCGTCGGCAAGCTACAAGTCCATTAAAGCGCCCAGATAACAAGATTTCTTGTGACTGGAAATTCTCCACGTTCTAGTTTGATCTAATCATTGGCCTAATCTATATTTAATGCGAGTCCCTGGCCGTGGTACCCAGGGAGTCACGTCCTAGGCATGATGCAAGACAAGACAAGTAGATTTCACAAGCAACAAGAAAGAGCACCCACGATGTCAGGGGCAAGTCAAGTTAAGTTAAGTGTCGCAACAGCATTGAGATATCAGGTTATCAAGTCAAGTCAAGTTCAGGAATGCACCACGGTGGGCCACTATCAAGTTATCAAGTAAATCAAGTTACAAGTTGCGGGTTACAAGTTTTTATCTCAGGTTATGGCCAGTGTCAAGAAAGCTAGCCACAAGTCAATTCCTAGAAAATTTGTGTCAAGACGTGTCGGGTCAAGTCCAGTCGTGCTGTGGGCAAGAAATCTCAGAAAAACACAAATCAACAAGAGAAGACGAGACCAAGGGAAATCCAAGAGACACCCTGGCACAAGGTGTGCTAGGTCAAGAGGCAGCCCAAAGGGCGTCGGGCAAGGGCTCGGGCTAGGGGGCACGGGGGCGCGGCCACTAGGGTGCGCAGGGGGTGCAGCCACTAGGGTGCGCAGGGGGCACAGCCACTAGGGACGTACAGATGGGCGGGTCAGCAAAGCGCGCAAGGGGTCGCGGGAGCAAACTGTGCGGGGGCACAGCAGGCCGGGCGTGCTAGGCACGCAAGCAGGGATGACGCGCGAGCAAAACCGCAGCGCACGGGGGCGGTGTGCGCCGAACGCGGCCAGCGCGGGGCTAAGCGCGCGCAAGGGCGCTACGCAAGGCGGGTGGCTGGGCAGCGCGCAAGACGCGCCAGCGCAGGACGAGCGCACGCGTAAGGGTACGGCGCAAGGCGGGTGGCTGGACAGCGCGTAAGGCACGCCAGCACAGGACGAGTGCACGCGCAAGGGTACGGCGCAAGGCGGGTGGCTGGGCAACGTACCACGCACGCTAGTGCAGGACGAGCGCACGCGCAAGGGCGCGGCGCAAGGCGGGTGGCTGGGCAGCGCGCAAGGCGCGCTAGCGCAGGACGAGCGCACGCGCAAGGGCACGACGCAAGGCAGGCCAGCAGGGAGGGTCTTCTTCTTCTCCATTGTTAAGAAGGAGCTCCAATGGGTTCCAAAACTTTAAAATACCACAACTTGGCCATCACAACTCCAAATTCGGATTTGTAAAGTTCTATCTTAGGTGAAATTTGATTCTCCCCAACATAGGAACATCAAAACCCACAAAAATCTAACTTAAATAGATCAAAAACATACAAATCCAAAAAATAGGGAAAACTCAGATCTATGGAAATCCATGGACCAAAATCAAAAATAACAAGTTCTAATGTTGTTTTCCATGGCCTAATCTAGCTAATAGACAAATAAAATTGGGTCCCTATATGGTGGCAAGGTGCACTTGCCTATGGTGTTGGTGGAGGAAGGAAGAAGAAGAAGATGGAGAAATTAATAGAAATTATGGAGGAGAGAGAAAGTTAGGTGGGGATTTAATGAGGGTGGGTTGTGGTGGAATGAGGGTGGAGTATAGGTTAAAGTGTTCCCTTGGGCTTAAAATCAAACCAAACCAAACCAACTAAAACCGAGCCGAGCCGAAACCCAAAATACGAGAAAACCCAAAATTCTACAAGTCGAGAAAAATAAAAATATATGCCAAAATCTAATTACAAGTATAAATACGAAATACGGGAAATGAGGGTGACAACTCTACCCACTTTAAAATAATTCCGTCCTCGGAATTTAATCAAGGAGCTAGAGACTGCCACGACAAGCTACACTAAGCACCAACAACTACACTAAGCAGTTCAATCATACAATCACACATGCAAGCAAGAGATAGAAAGCATAAGGCATAAGGAAGACATTATACCCTTACGAGTCAAACAAGTTGGGATATCACGATCGGATGTCGTCCTCACGCTCCCACGTTGACTCACCTAGAGAGTGATGACCCCAAGCAACATGGACTAAGCTAATAGTCTTGTTCTTGAGTATCTTCTTCCTCCGGTCCAATATAGACACGGGCCTCTCCTCATACGAAAGGTTGGTACCAATAACCAATTCCGAATGGTCTAGGATATGGCTCGGGTCCGGAATATACCGTCGTAATTGGGACACATAGAATACATCATGCACCTCACTTATCAACGGCGGAAGAGCGAGACGATAGGATATATCTCCAACTCGCTCCAGGATATCGAACGGTCCTATATACCTAGGACTAAGCTTTTCCCGCACGCCAAAGCGAATGACGCTGCGGTTAGGCGAGATCCTAAGGAATACATGGTCGTCGATAGCAAACTCTAAGGGACGCCTGTGAGCATCGGCCCAATAACGCTGGTGATCTTGGGCAACTCGAAGATGATCCCTGACTTTTCTGACTACTTCAACTGTCTGGGCAACCGTTTCTGGACCGAGCATCTACCTCTCTCCGACATCGTCCCATGCTAGCGGGGACCTGTACTTTCTGCCATACAGTACCTCGAATGGTGCCATCTGGATGCTGGACTGAAAACTATTGTTGTACGAGAACTCCACCAGGTGCAGGTGATCTTTCCATGAACCACCGAGGTCAAGTGTACAAGATCTCAACATGTCTTCAAGAGTCTGGATTGTGCGCTCCGACTGGCCATCTGTCTGCGGATGGTAAGCCGAGCTAAACTGAAGGTGAGTTCCCAAACTTTCTTGCAGGCTACGCCAAAGTGTGATGTGAATCTTGAATCTCGGTCCGAGGTGATACTGATAGGCATACCGTGAAGCCTGACAATCTGCCTGAGGTACATCTTTCCTAGCTGAGCCGTAGACTGCCTAACTCTGAATGGAAGAAAATGAGCCACCTTCGTGAGCCGGTCAACTATAACCCAAATAGCATCTCGACCAGCTGGGGATCTAGGCAATCCAGTCACAAAATCTATGGTCACATGCTCCCACTTCCATTCTGGAATCGGCAAGGGCTGAAGAAGTCCAGCGGGCCTCTGATGTTCAGCTTTAACCTGCTGGCAAACCAAATACCGAGAGATAAACCGGGCTATCTCCCTTTTCATGCCATTCCACCTGAAATGCTGACGAATATCACGGTACATCTTCGTGCCACCGGGATGAATAGAATACTGTGAACTGTGAGCTTCTGCCATGACCTCATGTCTGATATCTCCACTGGGTACACAAAGACGAGTGCCGTGTCGAAGTATACCATCTTCATGAATGCACAAATCTGGCCTTCTTCCTGCCTCACACTCTGCTTTGAGTCGCTAAATCTTGGAATCTGTAGACTGTGCCATCCGGATCCTCTCAACTATGCTGGACTGAACCTGTAGACTGGCCATCAACGCCACGTTGGTAGGAAGAACCACTTCAATTACCATCTTCTGAAGATATGTCAATAACTCTGGTTGCACCGTTAGGAAGTAAACTCCGGCTCTCCTGCTCAACGCATCTGCCACAACGTTGGCCTTCCTTGGGTGATACTGCAAGTCCACATCGTAGTCTACCAATAGCTTGAGCCATCTCCTCTGCCGCATATTAAGGTCCTTCTAGGTGAAAACATACTTCAGGCTCTTGTGATTCGTAAATATCTCTACCCTGTCTCCGTACAAGTAGTGCCGCCAAAGCTTGAGTGCAAACACTACTGCTGCCAGTTCCAAGTTGTGGGTCGAGTAATTTTTCTCATGATCACGAAGTTGACGTGATGCATAAGATATACCTTCCCATGCTGCATCAAGACACACCCCAATCCTCTGCCTGAAGCATCGCAATAAACTGTGAATCCTTCGGTCCCATCTAGAAGTACGGGAATAGGAGCCGTTATCAAACCTCGCTTCAACTTCTCAAATGATTCCTGGCACTCCGCTGTCCAAGCGAACTGCACATCCTTGCGGGTCACTGGGTCACCGGCACCGAAATCCTTGCAAAATCTGAAACGAATTGCCGGTAGTAGCCGGCCAATCCAAGGAAGCTGCGAACCTCTGTCGCTGAACTAGGTACTGGCCATGACTCGATAGCCACAATCTTCTGGATCACTTCTACTCCTCATCGAATAATGATGTGACCCAAGTACGAAATACGATCGAGCCAAAACTCGCATTTACTGAACTTGGCGTACAACTGGTGCTCTCTAAGCGTCTGAAGGACGATTCTGAGATGTTGCTCATGCTCTGCTTCGCTCTTGCTGTAGACCAAGATATCATCTAGGAATACGATCACGAACTGATCCAAGTAAGGCATGAAGATACGATTCATGAGGTCCATGAATACAGTCGGCGCATTGGTTGCTCCAAATGGCATAACAAGGAACTCCCAATGCCCATACCTATCCTCGATCTAAATGCTGTCTTCGAGATATCCTGCTCTCGGACTCTAATATGGTGGTATCCTGACCGCAAGTCTATCTTCGAGAACACTGAAGCCCCTCTGAGTTGATCAAACAAGTCATCTATCCTCGGAGAGGGTATCTGTTCTTGATTGTCACTGAGTTCAAGGTACGATAATCTACACATAACCTGGACGTACCATCCTTCTTTTTCACAAGAAGCATCGGGGCTCCCTAAGGCGATCCACTTGCACGAATGAATCCCTTGGTCCATAATTCTTCAATCATCTTGTACAAAATCTCCAACTCTGAAGCCGCCTTTCTGTAGACTCGCTCTGATACTAGTGCTGTCCCGGGGATCAAGCCTATAGTGAACTCGTTCTCCCGTTGGTGGCATTCCTGGAAGTTCTTCTGGGAAGACATCTGGAAATTCTTAAACTATTCTAGGTAACTGCACTGCTGCTACTGCCTGCCATCTGCAATACTGGGGATGATGATTCCACTACGCCTTTAGAAAATGAAAACTCTGGCTCGCCTGGGATACTAAAGATAACCCTACCAACATGGCAGTCTATCCTAGCATACTGGTTCCTCAACCAATCCATGCCTAAAACTACATCATAGTCTGCCATAGGGAATTCTATGAATCTAGCGGAGAACTCTCTACCGCTAACTACGATCCGACACGAGGAAAACACTCGATCTACTCCCACAAGACCATTACCAGTAAGTATATTCAGCCTTACTGATAATGACTCGGGCTCCAATCCTATCCGTATCGTGAATCGTGCAGACATGAAAGAACACGATGCACAAGAATCAAATAATACCGATGCTGGAGAGCAGTTGACGAGAATAGTACCTGCCACTACCTCACCTGGTGTAACTTATTCTTCCATAGTCATCATCATTGCCTGACCTTGTCCTCTAGCTGCGGGTCCCCTCTACTGGAATCCTCTCTTCCTACTCTGTACTTGGGCTTGGGTGTACTGCTGCTGGTTCTGCTGATGAAATGCCTGGGCCTGAGGCAATAAGGGCCTCGGGTACTGCTGCTGTTGCATAGGTGCTGGTCCCCTAACCGATGGACTGGTTAGGTTAGAAGAGGATGAACTACCCTATTCGGGCAGGCTCCTATCTTGTGATCTGCCGCTCCACAAGCCAGGCACAATCCCTGCGCCCTACGATAATCCGCCACTACATGGTCTGGCTTCCAACAATGAGAACATTCCATCGCGGAAGTCTGCTTCTGCTTCTGCTGCTGTGGGTACGTCGGGGTTGAATGCTGAACCGACGTCACTGAGGCCGCCCCTCGGAGTTCCAATGGTCAAACTCCTAGCTGCCGGGCTGGAGCTGATGATTGGTGCATCTGACTGTAGGACCGCTTCCTACCTCCGGCCCTATCCACGATCCTCTGGAAGGTGTACTCATGCGCTCCTAGCTGATCTCAAAACCGCATCGAACGTCTGGTGCTCAAACTGCTCGACTGCCAACAAGATCTCCAAATGCAGTCTCTGCTGGAACCGCTGGGCCCTATCAAACTCGGTTGCCACCAAGGTTGTGGCAAACCTACTGAGTCTAGAAAACTCAGATGCATAACCGTCGACCATTCTGCCTCCTTGCTTCAAGTTGGTAAATCTCGTCTGTAGGTCGTACCGAGCTACAGCATCAAAATACTTCGTCTGGAATCTTTCTCTAAACACTGCCTAAGCAATAGGTGCCACTAATCCCATGGCTTGTGCCGCCACCAACTGCGAGCTAAGTCCAGCAACTGTAGGCGTACCACGCCACCTTCTCATTCTCAGGTGTCCTAGCTGCTTCCAGAACCACCTCGGTATCCTGAAGCCAAGCGTCCGCGGCAATCGCATCTTCGCTGCCGTCGAAGAATGGAGGGTTCAAGCGCTTGAAGCTGTTGGTCACGCTGTTCCCTGGAGGACCGCCTTTGGTCAAAGCATCTGCCACTACCTGGTGCAAGGCGTCTCCTCTACGATCCTGGGAAGCTATCAAGGTCCGGATGAGACCTACCAAGGTGCCATCGTCAGGCTCTGCAGGCTGGACGGACCGAACTGGGGTTCTCCTCCGGAGGTACAACTCTGGAGGCTACTCCGGAATGCTGACTTGATCTCCGGGTTGCTGGTCCACGGGGAGTGCTCTACCTTGCTGATCGATGGGGTCAGGTACAGTGCCGCTGAAGAAGACGACACTGGGAAACAATAAGGAAGGACCAGGACAGATCAACGATACAAGCACATGATCAGGGAAAAAATCTAGAGATTCAGAGGATATGAATGGAGATCAAAGACGAGTACTGATTGAGACATCTATCCAGTAAACCCTCACATATCTTGAATGCCAAGACCTGCATGGGCCACCACTTAAACCATGTGACGCCCCAGAACCAGAATACTGGAGAGCGGGGGCGTACATAGCCAGCTACGTATATTGAAATAAAATCCACCTCGCTATACGGTCACGGCTGTCTAGATATGAGGGTTTACTACAAGCCAACGGTCTCTTAAGGTCAAGCCTATTGTCTCATTCTCAAACAAATAATATAATTACAAGATGTTAGACCACCAAATATACAATAAAAGGCTGTAAAACTCCTAAATTTCTACTATTTTTTTTATTAATTTGGTACCGATTTAAAATTTTGTATTGTACGTCGCGTAGTCGTATTATACGTCGCGCACAAAATTTTATTTTTGCTCGACGAGTGCGAATATGTGCGAGCGTACATTTTTTAGAAAAACATTTTTTAATTCTATAGTTTTAAAATAATATATGTAATATTTAATTTAGCTATCAAAATTTCCTAAATTTAATTTTATTTATGAAAAGCCTTTTATTTAGAAAAAATATTCTTAGTGCATACGCATATTTCCTAAATTTTGCTAGTTTATTTTAAATAAAAATATAATTTTCAAAATTTATTATATTAATAATTTTTATTCAAAAAGATATTTAAAAATATTAATCTAATTTTCAAAATTATTATTATTAATATTTTTGGAAAATATTTCGAAATTATTGTGAAGATTTAAATCTTGATTTGAATTTATGGATTTATTTAAATAGTGAAACATTTGAAATTTGATTTATCCTATTGATTTTAAACCAAAAATTTAATTAGATTCAAATTTGATTTGTATTTGGAATTGGATTTATATTTAGATTTGGATTTAAATGATTTTAAATTAAATGGTAAATTATCTACTTGGGTTTTAAACCAATCCTAATCCTTATCTTAATGGAAATTCCTACATCCTATAAATAGGCAGGTACTCATCCATCCTTGTATTTCTATTCTCCATAAGTTTCTTCACCACAAATGTGCGTGCACCATGTCAGTGTCCATAATCTTATTCCAATTTTACATATACATCATCCATCGTGTCGACAACCCCGACACATACATCAAAATCCTAAACCTAGTTTCCTGCAGCGTCCTCCACCGTGTCCCGTCCAACCCCACAACTCCATCGACCACACCACCACGCCTTCCCCGACTTTTACCAACAGAACCCCCGCCGAAACTCCGGTCAGCCTCACTCAATCACTACCGACACCCAACCAGCCCCCTATCCGTAAAACCCCGACCAAACACCCCTTCGCCACCAATTCCCTGACCTCGGCTCATGGCCGAACTCCCACTGCCTCGTCAACCCGACCACAGACAACCTGACCTCCAAACCACCACCATCACCGACGTTCGACGCCGGCGAACCCGAAAACCTTCAACCAATACCGCCTCAACCACCACGGCCAGCGCGCGGTAGCCCGACAGCCAAAAACCCCAAAAAAATAAACGAAGAAGCCTAACCTGAGCTCCGTCGTCCCGTCCCCGCATCGCCGACCTCCGGCGAGCCGCGTGTCTAGATCCAGTGATCCCACCGCCGTTCCCCTCCGTGGGCGTGACCAACACCCGAACCCGCACCGCCGTGAGCCCCGCGGGGCTCCTTCCAGCTCCGGCGACAGGAGCCAACCCCAACTCCAGCCCTCGGTGCCTCATCCGCCCGCGGCCACTGCAGTTCTCCTAGCCGCTCTCGCCTGGCCGTGAGCTCCGCCCGGCGCGAACTCCTCTCCGCCGGAGCAAGCCGCTGCCGCGCATCTTTTTCCCCGCTCCCGTCGATCGTCGCCCCTTACAACCGTTGCGCCGGCGTGCCCTAGCCGCCGCACGCGTCACTAGCCGCCCTTCTCCGCCTACTCCCACAGTGATCCGCCGCGCCCACTGGCCGCCTGAGCCTCCGCCGCGTGCGTCCCCGTGCCAGTGGAACCCTCGTCGCGAACCCGACCGGAACCTTCTCCTCCGCCTGAGCTCCTCCACCTCTTCGCGCGCGCGACGCCGTGCATCTCTCCGCCGGCCAACTTTTTCCCCTTCGCCTATCCTTCGGCCCTCACTCATCTCCTCCGCCCTCATCTCCTCTCTCGCCGCCCGAACTCCGTCCCGACCGCCTCTCTCTCTCTCTTCCCGCTCTCCATCTTTCTCTTTCTCTCCCCTTTTTCTAAATGATTCTTTTTGTTTTTTCTCTCTGTTGGTGGTTCTCCAGAGGAAAGATGGAGAGCCACATTTGCATTATTTTTTTTTCTTTCTTTTTTTTTATTTTATTCTGTTAATAAGTATTATTATTATTATTATTATCATTTACTTATTATATTTCTATTTTACTGTTACTTACTATTATTAAATTAATATGTTTTAATACCCGTGCAAGTTTGCTAAGATCATTGTCAATAATATTTATAGGATATATATATATATATATAATATATATATATATATATATATATATATATTATTATATATTTATATATATATTATATATAGTATTTGCTAAATAGATTAATATTATATTATTACTATTGGTATTTTATTATTATAATTTATTTACTATCATTATTATTAATTATAATGGTATCTGTTAGTAATTATCATTATTATTTTTGGTTCCAATAATACCTATATTGTTATTGTTCTCAATGTATTGAAATATATCTAATATTGTATTATTAGTATCTTATTTACGTTATATTTTTTGTCTAAAAAAAAATTCTTCATACTTACCTAAAAATACTTGACCATAAAAATGTAGTTTCAAAATGTTCTTGGTATTTTTACTAATATGATTTCTATCTCAAAATAGTATTTTACAAACCTAAGAGTTTACCAAAAATTAGTTTTAAAACAAATTTTTTTCTAGAATAGTTATTTACAAATACTTCTACTAAAAATATAGTTTGCCTAGAAAACCTATTTTTAACAAAAATAGAGTTCTGCCTGAAAGCAAGTTTTATATATTCCAAATTTTTGACCTAAAAACTATTTTACTAGTAGAATTATTTTATTTATCTTCTTTTGAGTATTACAAATATTTTTAGTATATATATATTATTTATCTAATAACCTTTGATTATCCTCATGCCCTCAATTAGTCCCATTTTCTTCATATTTCCTAGCAAATTACGTACTACCTTATGTCCACCCTAACTAAATTGACCCTTCTGGACCCATTAGAACTGTCCGTGCCACCACCCGAGGTCACCATGTATAGTTGTTGCACCGAAGTCGATCACGAGCCAACTTTATTGTAACACACCAGGCAGCTCACCAGGCGTCACAACAGTCAAGTATACCTTGCTAATTAACTGTCAAATTATTTATTTTTTGCATTATTTATTTTATTTCATATTGTTAGTTTCTTTGTTATAAACTGCGCGTCCAAGCCATACTTGGGTGCAAGCGACTTTATTAGTCGTTATTTTATTTTATGCATGTTGACTTAGTGTTAGCGGACTACCTTCTTGTTGGAGGATATCCTTATATCTTCCTTTGGCTGTGACACTCACACTATACGGTTGAGACATGTTACTAGGGGCACGACTTATGACTAGCTATCTCTAAAGTCGTGTGACGGATAGATGATCGTGACTGCTATGATTAGGGTTTTAGAGACTCAAACAGTTACAAAACTGGACGAGCATGGACATGACTTGAACAGTGTAGAAAATATTGGGAGAGGACAGTCGCTAGTACGTATGGGAATCCAAACAGGTAAACCACAGTCTCCGGATAAAACTGTGGCAATATTTTTGCAGATGCCCTCTGACGTTTTAGACGTTACGGACGGATACAGATGACTGGATGCCAGTTACGTACACATGAGCCTAAAATCCCACCCATGCGCATGAAAGTTATCCTCTAAATTGTACATTAGGCGGTTAGAATCTCCTTTGCATATTTATGTCTACTTTATATATTATTTTATTATTCTGACAGTTCATATTAGCATGTTCTTCCTGTATCTTGCTACGTCCGTCTGAGGACCTGGTTTTTCCCCAGGTGTGTGTTCATGTTTTTCGCAGGTATCCTAGCCAAGGCCGTGGTCTTCTCCATTTTTCGAAGACGATTGTGCTTGGTCTTGCCATTTTTATCGCTCGATTTCTTGTACATTTCTTTCTTTGAGATAGTTGGTAGTGGACTTTGTCTCCGCCCGACGATTGTACCATAATATTCAAGTTGATTTTATATTATTAATCTTTTCATTGTGGATGAGATTTAGTTTGTCTTGGATTACTGCATTTTACAGCTTATGAATACATACAAGGCCCCTGTACTTCGTATGTATACAGCTGGCATGTCTACGTACTTGGTCCTACATATTTTGGGACTGGGGCGTTACATGTTTTTGTGGTGGCCTATGCAGGTCAGATAAATTTTTTGGTTACTTTACCGTACCAAGCAAGCCTGCGTATAGGATTAGAAGTCTAGGATCTCATCCACATACTTGACCTCTTTTCTTGATTTTATCTACCGTTTGACTCATCAATTGCATCTTGCTTGCTTCCTACCATCCCTATCCTTATCTTCCCTTCGTGCTTGCTAGAGATTGACCCTACTAGTTAGTTGTCCCAAAACACCATTAGTTTAATTCTTTAAGTTGGGTAGAATACCATATAAACTAGCAACCCCTTTTGACCTAGTAACCTATATTAGCAAGCTTATCTAGAGGACCCTAACCCATCTAGCCAACCAGGACTTGGACAAGAAGACTATAGGACGACTGTATGACTTAGAATCATTCTACCTTCTTTAAATCTTAAATCTCTCGTACCTATGTATTTACCGTTTTGACTAATGATGCTAATGTAGCCTAGTTTTGCAAGCTTATTCTTTATCGAGTTTGTTCATGACATACGCTATTGAGCACTCACTAGCATGTTGCCTAATCAGAACCGGTACATAATGGTCTGATCAACCAAGTGCACTTTGGTTAGCTTTTATCTATCGTTTTACGTGGATGGGGACATAGCTAAACTTGCCCTCTAGAATCCCATCCACGACTGCCTTGAAAATCTTTTTAAAATTTTTCGGTCGCCTTTGAACCACGTATTCGTATTCGATAAATTCACCTTTGGAACCCTTTATCACTTTCGTCTTCCTCCTATTTTAAAAGGACGAAATCCCTCGTGCCGAGTATCCCCTTTAGTTGCCCGATCATTTATGACCACTGTAATTAGCCATTACCAACCCGTGACTATATCCTCATCCTAAAACTATTCGTCTTTTCCTCGATCCTAAACCTACCATCGTAGCCTACTAAATGCATGTTAAGGCGTTATTTCTTTGCCTCACCCGAAGATTTGTCATATCCCTTGTACCTTCTCACCCCCCTACGAATTCTTAATTTCGAGGACGAAATTCTTTTAAGTTGGGTAGGATGTAAAATCCCTAAATTTCTACTATTTTTTTATTAATTTGGTACCGATTTAAAATTTTGTATTGTACGTCGCGTAGTCGTATTGTACGTCGCGCACAAAATTTTATTTTTGCTCGACGAGTGCAAATATGTGCGAGCGTACATATTTTTAGAAAAACATTTTTTAATTCTATAGTTTCAAAATAATATATGTAATATTTAATTTAGCTATCAAAATTTTCTAAATTTATAATTTTATTTATGAAAAGCCTTTTATTTAGAATAAATAATATTCTTAGTACATACGCATATTTCCTAAATATTTTGCTAGTTTATTTTAAATAAAAATGTAATTTTCGAAATTTATTAATATTAATAATTTATTATTCAAAAAGATATTTAAAAATATTAATGTAATTTTGAAATTATTATTATTAATATTTTTGGAAAATATATTTCAAAATTATTGTGAAGATTTAAATCTTGATTTGAATTTATGGATTTATTTAAATAGTGAAACATTTAAAATTTGATTTATCCCATTGATTTTAAACCAAAAATTTAATTAGATTCAAATTTGATTTGTATTTGGAATTGGATTTATATTTAGATTTGGATTTAAATGATTTTAAATTAAATGGTAAATTATCTACTTGGGTTTTAAACCAATCCTAATCCTTATCTAAATGGGAATTCCCACATCCTATAAATAGGTAGGTACTCATCCATCCTTGTATTTCTATTCCACAAGTTTCTCCACCACAAATGTGCGTGCACCGTGTCAGTGTCCATAATCTTATTCCAATTTTACATATACATCATCCATCGTGTCGACAACCCCGACACGTACATCACAAAATCCTAAACCTAGTTTCCTGCTCCGTCCTCCACCGTGTCCCGTCCAACCCCGCAACTCCATCGACCACACCACCACCGCCTTTCCCGACATTCACCAACAGAACCCCCGCCGAAACTCCGGCCAGCCTCACTCAATCACCACCGACACCCAACCAGCCCCCTATCCGTAAAACCCCGACCAAACACGCCCCTTCGCCACCAATTCCCTGACCTCGGCTCATGGTCGAACTCCCGCTGCCTCGTCAACCCGACCACAGACAACCTGACCTCCAAACCACCACCATCACCGGCTTTCGACGCCGACGAACCCGAAAACCCTCGACCAACACCGCCTCAGCCACCACGGCCAGCGCCGCGGCAGCCCGACAGCCCAAAACCCCAATGAAAATAAACGAAGAAGCCTAACCTGAGCTCCATCGTCCCCATCCCCGCGTCGCCGACCTCCGGCGAGCCGCGTGTCCAGATCCAGTGATCCCACCGCCGTTCCCCTCCGTGGGCGTGACCAAAACCCCGAACCGCGCCCGTGAGCTCCCCGCGGCCGGCTCCCTCCAGCTCCGGCGACAGGAGCCAACCCCAACTCCCAGCCCTCGGCGCCTCATCCTCCGCCCGCGGCCACTGCAGTTCTCCTAGCCGCTCTCGCCTGGCCGTGAGCTCCGCCCGGCGCGAACTCCTCTCCGCCGGAGCAAGCCGCTACCGCACGTCTTTTCCCCCGCTCCCCGTCGATCGCCGCCCCTTGCAACCGTTGCGCCGACGTGCCCTACGCCGCACGCGTCACTGGCCGCCCTTCTTCGCCTACTCCTACAGTGATCCGCCGCGCCCACTGGCCGCCTGAGCCTCCGCCACGTGCGTCTCCCCGCGCCAGTGGAACCCTCGTCGCGAACCCGACCGGAACCTTCTCCTCCGCCTGAGCTCCTCCACATCTTCGTGCGCGCGACGCCGCGCATCTCTTCGCCGGCCAACTTATTCCCCTCCGCCTACTCCTTCGGCCCTCACTCATCTCCTCCGCCCTCATCTCCTCTCTCCGCCGCCCGAACTCCGTCCCGACCGCCTCTCTCTCTCTCTTCCGCTCTCCATCTTTCCTCTTTCTCTCCCCTTTTTCTAAATGATTCTTTTGTTTTTTTCCTCTCTTTTGGTGGTTCTCCAGAGGAAAGATGGAGAGCCACATTTGAATTATTTTTTATTTATTTTTTTCTTTCTTTTTCTTTTTATTTTATTCTGTTAATAAGTAATATTATTATTATTATTATTATTATCATTTACTTATTATATTTCTGTTTTACTGTTACTTACTATTATTAAATTAATATGTTTTAATACCTGTGCAAGTTTGCTAAGATCATTGTCAATAATATTTATAGGATATATATATAAGTATTTGCTAAATAGATTAATATTATATTATTACTATTGGTATTTTATTATGATAATTTATTTACTGTCATTATTATTAATTATAATGGTATCTGTTAGTAATTATCATTATTTTTGTTCCAATAATACCTATATTGTTATTGTTTCAATGTATTGAAATATATCTAATATATTGTATTATTAAGTATCTTATTTACGTTATATTTTTTGTCTAAAAAAAATTTTCTTCAAACTCACCTAAAAATACTTGACCATAAAAATGTAGTTTCAAAATGTTCTTGGTATTTTTACTAATATGATTTCTATCTCAAAATAGTATTTTACAAACCTAAGAGTTTACCAAAAATTAGTTTTAAAACAATTTTTTTTCTAGAATAGTTATTTACAAATACTTCTACTAAAAATATAGTTTGCCTAGAAAACCTATTTTTAACAAAAATAGAGTTTTGCCTGAAAGCAAGTTTTATATATTCCAAATTTTTGGCCTAAAATAATTTTACTAGTAGAATTATTTATTTATCTTCTTTTGAGTATTACAAATATTTTTAGTATTATATATATTTATCTAATAACCTTTGATTATCCTCATGCCCTCAATTAGTCCCATTTTCTTCCTATTCCCTAGCCAATTACGTATTACCTTATGTCCACCCTAACTAAATTGACCCTTCTGGACCCATTGGAACTGTCCGTGCCACCACCCGAGGTCACCATGTGTAGTTGTTGCACCAAAGTCGATCATGAGCTACCTTTATTGTAACACACCAGGCAGCTCACCAGGCGTCACAACAGACAAGTATACCTTGCTAATTAACTGTCAAATTATTTATTTTCTGTATTATTTATTTTATTTCATATTGTTAGTTTCCTTTCTTATAAACTGCGCGTCCAAGCCATACTTGGGTGCAACCGACTTTATTAGTTGTTATTTTATTTTATGCATGTTGACTTAGTGTTAGCGGACTACCTTATTGTTGGAGGATATCCTTATATCTTCCTTTGGCTGTGACACTCACACTACACGATTTGAGACATGTTACTAGGGCACGACTTATTGACTAGCTATCTCTAAAGTCGTGTGACGGATAGATGATCGTGACTGCTATGATTAGGGTTTTAGAGACTCAAGCAGTTACAAAACTGGACGAGCCATGGACATGACTTGAAAAGTGTGGGAAATATTGGGGGAGGACAGTCGCTAGTGCGTATGGAAATCCAAACAGGTAAACCACAGTCTCCGGATGGAACTGTGGCGATATTTTTGCAGATGCCCTCTAACGTTTTAGACGTTACGGACAGATACAGATGACTGGATGCCAGTTACGTACACATGAGCCTAAAATCCCACGCATGCGCATGAAAGTTGTCCTCTAAATTGCACATTAGCCGGTTAGAATCTCTTTTATATATTTATGTCTACTTTATATATTATTTTATTATTCTGACAGTTCATATTAGCATGTTCTTCCTATATTGCTACGTCCGTCTGAGGACCTGGTTTTTCCCCAGGTGTGTGTTCATGTTTTCGCAGGTATCCTAGCCAAGGCCGTGGTCTTTTCCATTCCTTCGAAGACGATTGTGCTTGGTTCGTCTTGCCATTTTTATCGCTCGATTTCATGTATATTTTTTCTTTGAGATAGTTGCTAGTGGACTTTGTCTTCGCCCAACGATTGTACCATAAATATTGAAGTTGATTTTATTATTAATCTTTTCATTGTGGATGAGATTTAGTTTGTCTTGGATTACTGCATTTTACAGCTTATGAATACATACAAGGCCCCTGTACTTCGTATGTATAGCTGGCATGTCTACGTACTTGGTCCTACGTATTTTGGGACTGGGGCGTTACAAAGGCGTCCCAAATATTACATATTCAGTTGATCATGAAGCTAGTCATACAAAATACGAGGACTAGCGAGTTTAGTCATACATGATCAACCCTAGGATTTATTAATCATGTTTACAGCCCGTAGGCAGACAGTAAGTAAATATGCATCGAGCTAACAGGTGCTCGTCGGCTAAACGCCTCAAAAGAATGATTTAACAATAGAGTGAGCAAAACAAAATAGAAAACCCACTCGTAGCCCGGGTTCCTTCTAGTCGCCACCATCGGGCTGGAGGTTCGGTAGATCCTCAGGTGCTGCTCCGAAATCTGGCCACACAAAACTAGCTGGGTCAAACCCCAGAAAGAGCAAGTGCCACAAAGGAGGCCACAAATAAGAACAAAAGCCAGCATATCAGAACATAAGAAAATGGAAGAAGTACTAGTAAATAAGAGTACAACAAGACAATAAACGACTAGGGACATGGAACCATTCCGGAAGCCAGGTTACAACCCATAAACCAAACAAAGACCGGGGTCGTAACCCTTCGCCTGAATAGGCACCTTGTCTACCTATTTATTGTTAAAGATAAGTAAAACAATCATGTTCAGGAGTACCAGGTACTGGGACTAGACGAGACTTAGATAATGCTGGACACCATCCATTCACAAGCGCCAAGCAAATACTACGGCTTACTACTTAAATAACTAGGGTTATCACAAGCCTAGTTACTAACAAGATGCAGACGAGAAATTCCCAGTCCCAAGCCCTGCAGACTATCTAGTTATCCTTCCGCGGGTTGAGAGTATGATTGGGTACATCGCCCAGGAGTCGATATACCCTTAGGTAACTTAGAGGTGCAACACATGACAGTGTGCTGGAAATGTGCTCTACTCGTCGGCAAGCTACAAGTCCATTAAAGCGCCCAGATAACAAGATTCTTGTGACTGAAATTATCCATGTTCTAGTTTGATCTAATCATTGGCCTAATCCATATTTAGTGCGAATCCCTGGCCGTGGTACCCAAGGAGTCACGTCCTAGGCATGATGCAAGACAAGAGAAGTAGATTTCACAAGAAACAAGAAAGAACACCCACGATGTCAGGGGCAAGTCAAGTTAAGTTAAGTGTCGCAACAACATTGAGATATCAGGTTACCAAGTCAAGTCAAGTTCAGGAGTGCGCCACGACGGGCCACTATCAAGTTATCAAGTAAATCAAGTTACAAGTTGCGGGTTACAAGTTTTCATCTCAGGTTATGGCCAGGGTCAAGAAAGCTAGCCACAAGTCAATTCCTAGAAAATTCGTGTCAAGACGTGTCGGGTCAAGTCCAGTCGTGCTGTGGGCAAGAAATCTTAGAAAAACACAAATCAACAAGAGAAGGCGAGACCAAGGGAAATCCAAGAGACACCCTAGCACAAGGTGTGCTAGGTCAAGAGGCAGCCCAAAGGGCGCCGGGCAAGGGCTCGGGCTAGGGGGCGCGGGGGTGCCGCCACTAAGGTGCGCAGGGGGTGCAGCCACTAGGGTGCGCAAGGGGCGCAGCCACTAGGGCGCACAGACGGGCGGGTCAACAGAGCGCACAAGGGGTCGCGGGAGCAAACTGCGGGGGGGCGCAGCAGGCCGGGCGCGCTAGGCGGCAGGCAGGGATGACGCGCGCGAAAGAGTGCAGCGCGCGGGGGCGGCGTGCGCAAGGGCGCTGCGCAAGGCGGGTGGCTGGGCAGCACGCAAGCGCGCCAGCGCAGGACTAGCGCACGCACAAGGGCGTGGCGCAAGGCGGGTGGGGGCAGTGTGCAAGGTACGCCAGCGCAGGACGAGCGCACGCGCAAGGACGTGGCGCAAGGCGGGTGGCTGGGCGCGCGCAAGGCGCCAGCGCAGGACGAGCGCACTGGCAAGGGCGCGACGCAAGGTGGGTGGCTGGGCAGCGTTCAAGGCACACCAGCATAGGATGAGCGCACGCGCAAGGGCGCGGCGTAAGGCGGGCCAGCAAGGAGGGTCTTCTTCTTCTCCATTGTTGAGAAGGAGCTCCAATGGGTTCCAAAACTTCAAAATACCACAACTTGGCCATCTCAACTCCAAATCCGAATTTGTAAAGTTCTATCTTAGTTGAAATTTGATTCTCCCCAACATAGGAACATCAAAACCCAAAAAAATCCAACTTAAATAGATCAAAACCATGTAAATCCGAAAAATAGGGGAAACTCAGATCTATGGAAATCCATGGACCAAAATCAAAAATGACAAGTTCTAATGTTGTTCTCCATGGCCTAATCTAGCTAATGGACAAATAAAATTGGGTCGCTATTAGTGGCAAGGTGCACTTGCCTCTGGTATTGGTGGAGGAAGGAGGAAGAAGAAGATGGAGAAATTAATAGAAATTATGGAGGAGAAAGAAAGTTAGGTGGGGATTTAATGAGGGTGGGTTGTGGTGGAATGAGGGTGGAGTATAGGTTAAAGTGTTCCCTTGGGCTTAAAATCAAACCAAACCAACTAAAACCGAGCCGAGCCGAAACCCAAAATA
>JANAVB010009556.1:0-2500 GCA_029216955.1 Iris pallida
ATCGTTTGAGTGGAAACGGATCCGGATGAGCAAACTAGGGTTTTTGGAAGGAAAGGGAAATTAGGGTGCTCTAGATCTTGGAGGCTGATGCTTTACAAATGAAAGGAGGGGCCTGCTAGTGGCCGGCCAAGGTAGCGGGGTGTTAAGGTTAGGGTTTGCACATGGTCCAAGCACTCTATGAGTTGCTAAAAGGCCCATGTCAAAAAGGCTAAAAAGGGTTTAAGAGAAATAGCTTTAAAATGAAATAAATGATTCTAAAAATTAAACAATAATTCTAATTTAAATTTTAAAAGGCCAATAATACTTGTAAATACATTATTAGGATTCTGGTCAAGGTTGACTAAGGTCAAACCACATATACTACCAAAACCAATTCAGCTACCAATCAAACGCACAACAAGCAATTTAATTAATAAATTAATAAAATTCAAAGTAATACAAATGACTAAATACCCTTAGCCTAAAAATAGGTAATTAGCCAATCTAGTCACATGGTCGAGTCTTCTTGGTCATGGTTAGTCTCTAGGTCAAGCAGTCTCTAGGGTTAAGCTAGCAACAACAAAAAATCACAATTCACCCATCTAAATAATATAAAATAAATAAAGTAAATCACCAAAAATCGTTATATGATTTAAATATTATTATTAAATGATAAAAATTACAAAAGTTCAAAATTATCCTCATTTCAGAATAGTGGTGGTTACAATTCTACCCTCCTTAAAATAATTTCGTCCTCGAAATTAAGATGATCCTACTCCTTCTAGGTCAAATCCCCAACAATCATGGTCTTAAGAAAACTTATCTAAATCATGCAGTTGGAAAGATATCATACAGGGTTATGGCAGGTAATATCAGTCTGGGATCTCATCATCTAGCCATTATAGTCATACTAGATCAAAAGTAGTCCTAAGGTATCAAAACATAAAAACAATATGGTAGGGTACAGTAATCATCAAGACAGGATAAGGTATAGGTCAAGAACTCACCTCTACTAGGTCTGGTAGCTGGAACTCTCTCCTGGAGGTAGGCCTCGACTAGGACAGGTGTAGTAGGACAGTCTCGTATCTTATGTGCAACTGACCCACAAATAGGCACAATCCTAGTCGCTTCCTACAGTCCTTCCATACGTGTCCAGGCTTCTTACAGAAGGCACAGGTAGGCACTCGCTCAACTAGCCTCTGCTGGATAGGAATCTGAACTAGATAGGCTGGTCTAGACTGGAAGCCGGGGGTACTCCTGAGGCTCTGGATATATACTGCTCCTCGCCCTCTTAGGGCTAGACTCTCCCCTCGAATGCATGTAATCCCATAACAGTTGGATACTGAGACTCTGCTCTCTCATAAGCTCAGCCTGAAGTCTCTGTACCTCCCATACATCCTGAAAAAGTCTGTAAATCTGAGCCCCATCAGGAATGGCACGGGGTACCAGTCCAGGAGGCAAAGGGAGTCCCTCAATCTCCGGCTGAACTGCAGCTCTCTCCTGAAGGATAGGAGATGGAGGAAAACTCTCCGGTGTGTCTGCTAACACCTCCTGAGCAATGGAAGGGGAAACTACAATCTCGGTCTCATCCGGAACTACAGCGGTGCACTGGGGACAGACTCTGGTCATGGGTGCCATTCTGGAAAAGATAAGAAAAATAATAAATCATCGGGCTGTAAGGCAGTCTATTATCCTATATAAAAACTGGTAATTATAAAAAAACAAATGAAATTAACTATGTAGGGTTACTATTTTAAAGATGATCAAAATTGAAAGTTTAAAGCACGACTGTCAACAGCATTGAAATCTAATACGATATATATAAAAGAAAATTTAGTCTCGGCACGATCTAAGTTGATCAATTTCTGAGTAAATCAAGATTTGGGCAAGATGGAGAACAAGGTCATCAAAGTCTGAGCACGAGCATCCAAAGATGGAGATCTAGGTCACAATTAAATTTAATTCAATTGAGTACGGCCCAGGATATTAAAATGATAAGAAAAGATGACCAAAGTCGATTGGTCGTGATCAAGGGAGTTAGGGTTCAATGATATTGAAAAAATTCAAGAATAATTCAAAGATATGGAATAAGTCAATTCCCTCCTTCTGATAGGGAAAACAAAAGACAATATTTCATAGGGAAGTCAAGTTAATCATCTCTCTCAGATACTATCAAGTTAATCATTTGCCAATCACATTTTTATCTCATAAGTCCAAATAAGAAAATCAACCTTTATATGACTACCACCAAGAATTTATACCCTTTCGTTATGAAGATTGGACCTTGTCATGATTATCATAGGCTTAATTCCTAAATTCCAAAACATTACTCATGAAGCATACCCTTTTATTTATTAGCACTCAATACTAACCACTTAATCATCTTTAAATCCAAATTCTTCTGTCTTGTCTTAAATTAGATCCGAAATCTCTAAATCAAGTTTTATGAAATCCTTAAACTTGTTCAAATTACTCTCCTCGTGTTTATTCGATCTGAAACTAATAGGCCTTACAAAACTTA
>JANAVB010009556.1:7500-67500 GCA_029216955.1 Iris pallida
AATAAAAAATTAACACATTTCAATTCTAAGTGACATTTTGTCAAACACGTACAACGTGAGACCGATACGTGTCCGATACCTCTATCAGATGAAACTAAAATCCTTCCAAACTTCATATACAGATCATGGGTGCCTATATGGATGCAATATTGAAGAAAATTCAGGAGAAACAAAGGTAAATCGGGTTTAACCTATTGAGAGTCGGAATCTCAATAAAAAGAATTCCCCGAGCATTTTATCAGCCAATTTCTCCCGAACAAATGCCTCCTCCTCCTTGCTAGCAGTACTCCAGCAGATCCTACTCTTTCCAACAAGCGCAACAGAATTTGTTTAAGGTGAAACGGACTCCGGATGAGCAAACTAGGGTTTTTGGAGAAAGGAAAATTAGGGTTTGCTCTAGATCTTGGAGGCTAATGCTTTACAAATAAGAGGGGGGCTGCTAGTGGTCGACCAAGATAGGGGGTGTTAGGGTTAGGGTTTGTACATGGGCCAAGCACTCCATGAGTTGCTAAAAGGCCCATGTCAAAAAGGCTAAAAAGGCTTTAAGATAAAATAGCTTTAAAATGAAATAAATGATTCTAAAAATTAAACAATAATTCTAATTTAAATTTTAAGAGGCCAATAATACTTCTAATTACATTATTAGGCTTCTGGTCAAGGTTGACTATTGTCAAACCACTTATACTACCAAAACCAATTCAGCTACCAATCAAACCGCACAACAAACAATTTAATTAATAAATTAATAAACTTCAAAGTAATACACAATGACTAAAATACCCTAAGCTTAAAATAGGTAATTAGCCAATCTAGTCACATGGTCGAGTCTCCTTGGTCATGGTTAGTCTCTAGGTCAAGCAGTCTCTAGGGTTAAGCTAGCAACAACCAAAAATCACAATTCACCCATCTAAATAATATAAAATAATAAAGAAAATCACAAAAAATCGTAATATGATTTAAATATTATTATTAAATGATAAAAATTACAAAAGTTTAAAATTATCCTTATTCCAGAATAGTGGTGGTTACACCAGAAGAAGAAGATGCATTGTTGCAACTTTTTGTGGCTCGAACGGGCTCCTTGGACACGGCTCCCTTTCTTTTCTTCTTTTTATTTTGGTACCCTTTTCAAAGGAGGCAAGGGGACTTTATATATAGAATGGAATGAGCCCTTTCTTCTTCTCCTTTTCGATGTGGAACTAAAAGCAATATCCTCTGTTCCATGCTTCTATAGTATAGATGTCCAAACTGGAGTCACAGAGTCCTATTTAGAGCAGTACATGTTACAATGAGTTCATAATATAATAATTAAAGTGTATAGTACAATCTACATGATATTAGGCCTCTCTAGGTCAAAAGTCAACCCTTGATCAACTATTAGTCAAACTAAGTCAACATCTAGGGTTTGGTCAACTGTCTAGTCAAAGGGGTCAACTCTATCTAAGCTAGTCATAATTCTAACCATAAACCCACATACTTTAGGATACCTTATAGTATTATATATATATATATATATATATATATATATATATATATATATATATATATATATCATGCATTAATTCTCAACAAGCTACGTATACTATGTTATCCCAAATCACATATATCATCTATAGATACTATCCACTTACCCTTAGATGTCACGACCCGCACCCTAAAGTTAGGGCACGAAAACGTAACAACGCCCAGCCTACACCGCAGTGTTGGCGGTAGAACGCTGTCCTAGGTCTTAATGCATCTAACAATATAAGACTAAACAGTTTATACTCCCCGAAAGGGGGTGACATAGCAGAATGTAAACTCAATCACATCTAAGGTAGAGCATAAAGGAAGATAGATAAAACATGAAATCGAAAAGAGATACAACAGATAGAAGTCTAGTGTCTAAGATACAAACTTAGGATACATCTCAAAACCCAAATACAGTAATCCATAAATACAACTCAAGATGACTGAAAATAAACTATAAGCAAAAACCCTAGCTATCTATGCAACCTCTACTGTCTCCTCTAGGCTAGCAGGCAACCTCTAGGCTATCTGTAAAATTTATCAACAGTTCTAGTCAAGACAGGAGCGAGCACAGTACATCTCAACAGATCATAGCAGGTTAAAAAATATAATAATACAGTAAAGTAAGATACATGAACTGAAGAAATACAGTATGTAAACAGAGAGAGAGAACTATAATAGAAATATCTACTATAAGTAGAGAGCTAATAGTGACTAGTGAGTCAGAGTACAATATAGACATGTAAATAGCATAGGAGATTCTGATAAGACACTATAGAAGAGATTCTGATAAGATACTACTTGGGTATTATTCATATGTCCAATTCTACTCCTACGTACCCCCAATCAATACACAAGGATCCAGCCAGGTTATGTTATGATTCCATGCAGTGGCCCCGCAGGGTGATACATGGATGCCCATAAATGGGTGATTCTGGGGGTTACCCAACAGTGAGTGATTCAAGGAGACTCTGTGATCATGAGGGTACATGTCACAAGTGATCAATGAACCAAGAAGCATAGTGATACACAATGTAAGTGAAACGCACAGAACATGTAACATCCGATGCTCCTAAAGGATAACATCTCAAGAAAGGATCCATATAGTACCAATCCGTGTGACCAACGTGACAGTATCAAGTAAAGTAATTTAAAGCAGGAAAATAATTCTAAGCAGGATATCAAATGATCAGAGAATATACTCGCCTGATATCTGAATGTCCAAGGTAAAGATACTGTCCGAGAAGAGGTTTCTGGCTCCTAATTAGAACATCACAAGTCACAACATGTCCAGAAGGATAATATAAAGCCCTATAATGCATTCTACATGAATCTAGGTCAAACTAGGCCAAAGTCAACTCTGGTCAACTGCACTAGTAAAACTAGGTCAAACTAGGTCATGTCCTAACCCAGTAAGTCTTACTAGGCCTAACCAAGACTATCCTAGCAAACACACATCAATACAAGGCTATACAAGCCAACATACACCCAACTCTATATAGCATGCAATTTTTCAATACTCAAATAGGCAAGAATTCATATTGGATATACACAAGGTAATCTATTACTTTAAGCTATATATGTCTACACATATATACACATGCATATATTGGTATTCAACATTAGGTCTATAATCATGGCATTTCAAATGGTTATATAAACTTATATATTACAACACAATATGCTGACATATATATAATATACATACATAGCTAAGTTAACTGTATTCATAAATACTTATTTAAGAGGCTATGTGTGTGTATGTGAACATAGCAAAGGGGCAAGTGAGGGTTAAATGGGCACTCATAGTGTATACATATCAAAGAGTGTCCAAGTGTAAGTGAACAATGTGTCAAGTGTGATAGTGTTAACATAGTGTAAGGGGGGTACATGAGGTAATATAGGATTTGTGTTAACATAGAACATTACATCATATTAACTTGTATATTGCATACATTACATCTATTATTACATTACATTCATGCTTGCATTCATTCATCATTCATTTATTCTCTTGCACTACTATATGCACCATACATTACATACTATGGAACCTACATATTCATTACAAGCCATACTTATACATGCTTACATTAAATAGGATACTTACACCTCATACATCTTTTATTTAACCATTTACTCATGCTTGTATTCTCTATTTAATTACATAATATATATACATTAATATGGGTTAAAATCAAATAGAACATTATATTACACACAAGGGTGCACAAAATGCATATGTCGAATAGTAACTCCTACTAATAATCAATACTGTAACATCTTAGCATGAATTAAAATCTAGGATTAAAGTATGTTATATATCTATGTGTTAGCTTTCCGAAACTTCAAACGGATCGCGTTTTCGTTTCCGGAAGCTCCCGAAATCGCGAAAACACTGAGAACACATTTGTCCTTCATACAGCTGACACTCAAATAATTTTCCAGAAAGTTACAGAAAGAATTAGGCCTATTAATATGTGTTTTTGGACAGCTAACTTCAATACGCTTCTTTTAAAAAAAATGGAAGATTAAACTGAGCTTTGAGCTAGAAGTTATGACATTTTTAAGTTAGGGCTGAAATTAAAAACGTGGATAAAAATCATGACGGATTTGGGTAGTTTGAGACAAAAGAACACAAGTATATAACATAATATATCAAGAACTCACTCTCTACACTAATATATATATATGAGACACTATAGAACACATCTTCAATACAAAAATATGAGATTAAACATGTAATAATTCATTCATACATAACAACAACACATAGTGTGTCCAAATTTGGGATTTTCCCACATGGACACAACCACAACACAAAGGACACTCCTATGACCTCCAAATGGACACGAAATAGACACAAATGGAGATACAACCATGGGGGTCATTTCTATGGGTTCAAAATAGACTTATATGTATGAGGAAATGAAAAGGAGAAGGGACTTATAACTCTCGGTAGATCGAATCGAAGAAAAGCCTTCCCGGAGCGACACCGACACGTAGAGATTCCAAAAGGACACGAACGAGCTCCGAATCCTCCCAAACTTGGGTAGCTTCCTCCTTGGCTAGAATGGAGAAGGAAAGAAGAAGATTTGGTGGCGAAATGGAAGGATTTGGTGGAGAAATTGCTAGGGATTGCTCTCTAGGAATTTGGGGAAGAACAAGAGAGAGAGTGTGGATGAGAATAATGAAATGAAGTTGAGCCTATCTTCTCCCAAAGTGGCTGGCCATATGGGGCTATTTGTCCTATTATGGTAAGATCCAAAATGCCCCCACTAACCTATTCTATGAGTATTAGGAAAGGGCTAATTGGTTGGGGCTAAATTAGTCATTCTAAAGTCTCTAATCACACTAACCTTATCCATAATAATTAGTCTAACCTCTAACTAAAATATTTCTATCATGTGGACTAAAATTAATATCATGTGGGCCATGTCTAACTAGTGTGTGGGTTCCACTAGAGTCAAACTACCCCCGGGTCCCCGTTTCAAGTCGGATTGAGTTAAAATTCGAACCCGACTCAAATAACCCCAAAACAATATCATAAATAATAAAATAATATCAAAATAATTCAAAGAGGTCAAATGCAAAAATATTCTTAGGCCAAAAATGATATTAAAATATCATAATCACATGGTTAGGCTCTAGGTCAAACAGTCTCTAGGGTTTCACTAGCAAAACGTCAAAACCACAAGTCATTAATTTAAATAATTTTAAAATGATTTAAAATCACCAAAAAAATCATATCATAAATTAAATATCAATATTAAAATAATTATAAATACGAAATTTTAAAATTACCCTCATTTGGAAAACTGGGTGCTACAACTCTACCCACCTTAGAAAAATTTCGTCCTCAAAATTTAAGATCGATAGTACTCCTTCTAGAGCCTCTAACCTACCCAATATCT
The DNA here is from genome assembly GCA_029216955.1 of Iris pallida. Classification (NCBI taxonomy): domain Eukaryota; kingdom Viridiplantae; phylum Streptophyta; class Magnoliopsida; order Asparagales; family Iridaceae; genus Iris; species Iris pallida. The sequence goes on from JANAVB010009556.1 coordinate 12,924, forward strand.
AAGGTAACACTTCCTGACACTGGAATAATAAACGGCCATCTAAATAGTATCAATCAAGGAATACCTCCAACACTGCTCTGCTGTACGACGGTAATGGAACTTCAATAAAATATGGACTGGAACCTATATCCAAGGGACTGGACCTATTTTAAAGTGATCTTAACTAAGGATGAAAAGGAATTGATCATAGGCTATAGGTATGCTCAAACTATTATCTTCCTATTAACCATCTATTAATACATTCTATTACCATAGGAACGATGCATTACTAAGACATATAGGCCCCTATCTCTCATAACACATTTATACTCACCAAAAGACTAGTACATCCCATCAAGGCTGATACTATAAATCCCTCATAAATCTCATAAGCTACAGGTTTTTAGACACACATTCCCACATCAAGGACTAACCTATATATATCTACAACTGATACTAATGGGGTGACGTCCCTATTTTCCAACAATCAAGGTCTAAATTTTTTTTAGAACATATCTCAAATACCTTAACTATTAGCTAGCTAATACCTTTGTTCTAGGGCAATACCTTACGTAAACTAGATTTTCTAGTCCATGCTAGTCAATACCTCGTTTCTAGGTTTATACCTTGAAGGTATTAGCCATAATAGCTAATATTACCAAGTATCAATACATATATCTTCGATCTCTACTAGTTACCTACTATCTAGGATTACTTTAGCCAATTTATCCTTTATATATACATGGATGTACCCAATACCTATTACATATACCATTACCTTTACCTACCCTTAACATATACCAATATACCTTTTATCCATATCTAAACATTTACCCTTATAAATAGGTAAAGGGTAAATGTTTAGATATGGGTAAAAGGTATCATGCTATAGACCCATATCGTAACCATTTACCCGTTACTATACCCTCATACATGTTTGTCTATACTTACCTATGGTGCTTAGTTACTTCCTTACTCATATACTATATATATATCCACCCTACAAGTCATAGTACACCAAGATACCCATATACCATATCCACATGGTATAATATATCCCTTATACTATACGTATAAATATATATATCTATATCCCTATGTATCCTATAATATTGGTATCTATATGATACCTATATAAAATACATACATGATATTATATCCTTACTATTCTATGCATACCCATTACTTACCTTGTTACTAAGGTATTTATCTTTACCCTTAGAATTACTTAACTACCTATACATATACATATACACTTATATATATGTATATAGATAGCATATTCTTAGGATAATACCATATGTTCTACCTAATACATGACATATCCTATACCATGATATGTCATGATACCTTAATTTATTAAGTATTCCAGATTTTACACCATGCCTTGGCTACCTTACCTATACCCTATGTAACATAACATGTATTCTAGTATCTTATTTCTATATGTACATATACCTATAGATATCTACCTTTGATCTTCGATATATATATGCATAAATATGTATCTTAGGTTACCTATAATTTATATCAAAATATCTATATCCTTACCCTATGATATATATAGCTATATATTATAGCAATATATTTACCTATATAGCTATATATCAATATATATTTCTATTTTATTACCTGTCCAAATTATCGCAGGATATCCTATGCTTACCATACCCTACCAATCATACACTCATGGACTCACTTATCCTACTCTTAGCACTTGACATCTTGGTATTATCTACTACCTAGTTCTAATACCCAATATCTTAGTATCTTGACCAATACCTTATTCTCCCATATACTTATCCAACTAACTCTAATACTAATACTTGATAACCAAATAGGATACCTTACTCGATTCCCAACACTCACTTATCCTTACTTATGATACTTGAGTATCACGATACTAATATTCTCATGGTACCCAAGTATTACACTAGTACCTTATCCACAACTTTAATACCTTGACACATAACTTACCTATAATTGGCTTATATGATAACCATTTGTATCAACATTAACACACACTAACTAACACATATTACATAACAATAATATATATATTTTTTAACACATATTACATAAAAATAATATATATATATATATATATATATATATATATATATATATATATATATATATATATATATATATCTGTGTGTGTGTACTATATCGTACATATACTTGACAAACTATGATACCTACATTCACTTAATATCCATACTACATAACCTCATTGGATACAAAAAATGTCGATGTCGTATAGTCAGTTTTTTACTTAAAATCAGTACTGCACCTATTAAACCTATTCATTAAATTCTAGGATTAAAGTATGTCGTAGACCTTCATATTAGCTTTTCGAACTTCAAACGGATCGCATTTTCATGTCCGAAAGGTCCCGGAATCGCGAAAATACCGAAACGTGTTCGTCTTTCGGACAGCTGACACTCAAACAGTTTTACAAAATGTTCTATAATGAATTTGGCCTATTAATATATATATATATTTGGAAAGCTAACTTCGATACGGTTCTTTTTAAAAAAAACAGGAGATTAATCGGAGTTTTGAGCTAGGAGTTATGACATTTCTAAGTTGCTATGGCTACTAAAAATGTGGATGAATATTATGACAAAATTTGGTTTATTTTGTTCAAAAGAAACACATGTATATACCCAAATCTAACCATCTATATTATGAGATACCATGACACAACACCATGTATCCTATTTAGAACATACACCTAATCTCGACTAAAAAGGACACGAAAGTTTCTTTGGGGACACGTATCGAACACTTGGTGGTTAGAAATTCGATTTTTCCCAATTTGTATCAAAATAAAATGGGAAAACCTTCAAATAGGAAGAGGAGAGCCTCAACTCCTCTCTCATGGTACCCTAATAAAAAGGGGTCCCAAATGAATATAGTTACACTAATGAAATGAAATGGAAGGGTTTGGAGAGCTCATACCAAAAGGAAGATAGATTTCCAATGTAAAATTTCTAGATCTAGATCTCCACCAAGCTTCAAGGCTCCAAATCCTTCTAATCCCGTTTTAGATAGCCAATAGAGGCTTCTCCTATCCAAGGAAAAGAGAATGAAATGAATTTGGCTCAATTTGGAGGAAGTTTGTGTGTAAGAGCAATTTGGGGAAAAAGCTCCTAAATTAGGGCTTGAAATGAAAATGGAAAGAGGAAGAAGATGAAGTGGAGTTTTAATAGGAAGGTGGGCTGCCATATGGTGTTAAATTTAGGGTTTGGTTAATTAGGAATGGTCCACTACACCCCTCCCTTTAGTGTCATAAGTTAGGGATTGAACATTCCTTCCTAATTAGGTGTTTAGTCAAGTTTTCTAACTAAATCTTCTAATCTAGCTAGAGACTAAGTAAAGGTCATTTAGGCTAGTCCTAATCATCTAGTTGGATGGTCATGATAAGTTATTTTAGGTCCTCTAGGATCACTAACGACTATTCTAGTCAAAGGCTAACCATCAGCCATATTCAATAATAACACATATGCACTCTTAATTATTTAGATAATTAATCAAAATATAAATTCTAGTTTTGACAATTAATTTGTCACTCAAGATATAATGTGAAATCACACTAATAACAATAATTAGGAAAAATTCAAAAATACCCCTGTTCCGAAAAAGTGGTGGTTACATATACAATCTTCTAGTCCTATGTATTTTGGAACTAGGAGTTACACAAACTCCGGGGCCGTACCTGCGGAGGGATCCCAGTTCCACAATTTCCTGCGGGGTATGATGGAGACCCAGAGAGAGCAGATTGCCCTTATGAAGCAGAGTTTGAAAGATGCTCACCAAGTCGCTTTGGCTGCCATAGACAAAGTAACCGCCCAACGGTAGGACCCACCCCTACAGTCTACCCAGTCCATGTCTGGCACCATCCTAGACTTCAAAAAACTAGGACCCCAAGAACTTAGTGGCACTGAGGGCATTATATATGCCAATGAGTGGCTAGAGGATATGGATAGACTCCTTCACATTTTTCGGCTTTATTTTGATCTGAAGATAGATGCCATTGGCCTTCAGTTTCATAACCTATCGAGCACATGGTTCTGTAATGACTCGAAGCTTGCCTCGTGGGATCTCGCTTGGGATAGATTCAGAGAGTTATTTCAGCGTAGATTCATTCTTCCGGGGACAAAGGAGATTCTGGAACATCAATTCTAGAATCTAGATGAAGGAAATCGGACAGTCGAGGAGTATGTTGCAGATTTTAATCAACTGAGGCAGTTTGTAGACTACATGGTGCAGGACCCTGAGATTCGAGCTAGGAGGTTTCGATATGGTTTGACCCAGGAGCTTGCGTCCATGTCATTGCTAATGGCATGAAGTTTTATATAGAAATTCTAACTATAACACAGGGGTTGGAGGTCAACTTAGGCCTTCGACCGAAGAAGGATAGAGAGACTTTTGGGGGTAGTAGCATTGACGAACTTGCCAAGCATCCACATTCCACCGATATCGCTTCATCATACTCAGCAGCAGCATCAACCTTCTGTTTGAGAACTGGTCCGCAGCAGCAGAAGGCAGTTCGAGTTAGTCGCATCTCTGCCTCACGTAAGAGGCCAGGCTAGCATGCTGACATCCGTCGAAAGAGGTTGGGACACTAATTATCCTGTAGGTCTTCCAACCACCATTTGAGGGACTGCCCTACAGCTTTCACCCATCAGAGGCCAGCTCGGCAGGGACCACTAGACTATTGCAGTGACGACCTCCACTACCCATACAATAGCTAAGATTTTCCTAACACTACCAGCAGCAGGGAGCACCACAGGGTCAGGCTTTTATGATGACAGTCGAGAAGGTAGAGGCTACAAGTAATGTGATCACAGGTGATATTCTACTTCATTTACTTCCTGCCCTTGCATTGTTCGATTCCGGTGTATCACATAGCTTCATATCACTTGAGTTCATGCACAGACACATTTTAGTACCTGTATCTATGAAGAACTTCATGATCCACACTCGCTTTTCGAGATACGAGTACGTAACCATGTCCAGCCTATGCCGCAACATCAGCTGTAGTACGCTATCTAGGTCTCAATGCCAGTCTCAAATTCAACAAAATTATATCTAATTTCTTATTCACAATAAAATTACAAATCCAGTAATACATCAAAGTAATATTTGGGAACAAATGCGTCAAATATTAAATTCAAGAACTATCTAATCTAACTAAAATTTAAGATTGGCCTTCATATGTCTCTATCTCCCCTGTATGGTCCATAGCGCAAAAGTAGGAAGCATGGCAAGTCACCTGCAATGATCCAGTCAGAAAAGGAGCAAAGTATAACCCTATTGTAATAATGTAACTTAATACAAAATAAAACTAGACGGATAGAGATGCAGTAAATAATAACAATAAGGAAAATATGTACATGAACAGGAAACAATAAACTTGTACAAGAAATCACTAGCAAGAACATACATGAACGAGACAACTAGCAATAAACATGTACAGATAAAACAGACAGTACGTTTGAAATACCTTTCGACATGTAAACGGTTTGGGCTAATACAGCACATCATAGATGGATGTCCACAATAAAAAGGTACGGCTCGTACATAAGGTGTATGACTTAGCTATCTACAATAACAATTATTGGACTTGTTATACTTACTGAGCATTTCTCCTTCTGACTCACTAAACAACAATAACGACAAATGATACAACAAGCCTATCATGTCCCAATCGTGTCTCAACTGGTTACTTAATAAAAACACAACAAAGAATATCATTATAATACAATAAGAACATAAAGCAATAGTGTACCTGCCTAAATTCCGGAATAAATTGGTTTCATAAGTTGATGACAATATAAACTCTGGCCTAGAAGCTACCAAATCATACCATACTATCATATCACAAACCCGTGCATGAATAACCACAAGTAAGATCTAAAATCCCATTCTAGAAGTCATAAAAAGTGGCTAGTGGGTTAAGCTAATTAATTATATTCAATTCTAGAATAAATCTATCTGAAATTCTAATTTAATCTAATTATATTCTGAAATAAAATTTAAACACTAGTTTTGGCTTTAGAAAGTCACGGTTCCCAATTCGGGACCCGTGGCACGCAAATCAAGGTATATCGTTGACTAACTAGTCAACCATTAAAAACTTCATAATTTGAGGGTGCAATCCAGTAGATTGCAGCACCACGAGTGCACTAGAATTGATCGTGCTAAAAATTATGACTTGGCCAAAAGTTATCGTCGTTATGGCTAACCATGACCAAATTGGTAAATCAACAATCAAATCTGAGTCCAACGAAATAAATAAAATAATAGACAAATTTATGAATTTTAAAATTTTATATGTTGAAGACCTTTGTGTCAGTTTTCCAAAACTTCAAACGGACACAAAACGGAGTTACGGATCTCCCGGAATCTCGAAAACAGTACGACGCGTCAATTTTTGGACAACCAACACTCAAATAATTCTTAAGAAATTGATACATGAAATTCCAAAAAATAAATTAAATATTCAAAAAACTAACCTCGATATGATTCTAAAAAAACGATGCACAAAAAGGATGTCGGAGTTGATCGCAATCGCTCCGCAAAGTTGAAGGAATCACCAAGATCAAACCACAAAAGGAGACTGGAATAAATATAGGGTTTCTAAATATACATGTATATATATGAGGAGAGAGGCGATCCAGCTTGGGCACCAACAGGTGGGCCCGCCCGGGTGGGTGACTAGGTAAATACTTATTTAATTGCAGAAAATTATTTAAAAATTATTTTGACTTCAAATAAATTCAAATAGATACCAAAAAATCCCAAAAAATCCCAAAAAATTCAAGAAAATATTTGTAGGTGTGTACAGCCTAAATAAAAAGTTTGGTCTCAAAATATCATCGTGTGAGCCCCCAGTAAATCCCAAAGTCTATAGAAAAATAAATTCTATGGGCATTAATTATCTAAAAATCCCCAAAAATTCTAGAAAAATCCTAGAATATTCGAGAAAATATTTCTAGTCATCTAGAGCCCTAATAAAAATATTTGGTTTCAAAATAACCCTAAAAGATTTTATAATAAATCTTGAAAGATCTTAAAAATAATAAATCATTAAATATTAAATGCCTAAAAGTATCCAAAAATTCTAGAAAATATAAAATAGATAAATAATATATCTAGGGCTACCTGGAGACCATAGTGACCATAAGTTACCTAATTTGACCATACTTCATCTATAGGCTTAGGTACGACCTCCTTTGATACCAAAATCAAATCCTTAGTTAAAATTTTCTAACATAAATATTTAAAATAAACAAAAATCTAAAAATTTAGGAACATGGATTACAAATCTATCCACCTTAGAAAAATTTCGTCCTCAAAATTTCAAAGGATATTACTAGGCAGGACTATGAACATAATCAAGAAAATGATATGAGTGATTAAAATAAGCTAAGCATAATCGCGGATAGAATTGAAGTAGGTTTAGCTAAACAAGAAAAGTCATTAGGCACGATTAACTATTAACTACTATTTAGGTACGATTATAGAATCAAATCTAGATACGATTATGTATCTAGTAGAAGGAAACCAAAATAGTTTTAAAATATTACTAGGAAGACAAATAACAATATGAAAATAAAAGATAAGAAAGAAAGGTTCAACAAATAAAATGATAATAACTAAATCAAATTTGAGAGTGTATGCCAAAAGAATATTATATCTCTATAATATTCGAAAAACATATGTATATTCGAAGTCATTTACCGAGAATTTATGCCTCGTTAGTGTATATCTGGGTGCAGTAAACATTTGGTATGTTGACTCAAAATGATATGGTATCGAATTATCTATAAACTCAATCAATTATTAGCATAACAACTCAAAGATCAAAATATGGCAACTGGACATAGTTTTAATAATATTCGATATCCTACACTTTACTTGAAAGTACTTCAACTTAGAGGTCATAACATCCAGTACGCTGCTGGCTGCAGTGATCCCCCAATCTCCATAATTCAAATAAATAGGGACAATGCGCATATGCCTTGCCATTTTAAGTTACCGAATATTCTTTCAAACTATGTCCATAAGAATTATTTTTTTTCAAATGAGATTCCAGAAATCAAGTTCTAAGATAATTATGTCAAAAAGTGTAAATACATGTCTTTGAAGTGAAAGTATCAATTTTGAAAATAAAACGATCGATTAGGGAATAATGACTGACGACAAGAGAAGTATAATCATTCTAATCTCTATCAAAACTAACTTGAGATTAACATATAGGTAATTGAATCAGAAATTATTTTGAAAATAATTCCTTATGGCAAAAGGAAAAGTAAATAAGCAATTCGTATATGATGATGATATCTAAAGAGGGCAAAAATAAAATTTAAACAAATGATCAAGATTTATAAATTAAATCCTAGAAAGGCCTAATTTACCAAGCGAATAGTCTACTCACCTTTGATCCTACTATCTTATCAAAATTAAATAACGTATCCTCATTGGAAAATCTTTCAAATTTGCTAAAAATTTTAAGGTTTATTATCTTAACCGCATAGCCTATGTAGAAACCTTAACTACCCAAACAGTTAAACTAAATAAGAGCTTCCACATGGTATACCTAGTCCTAGCTATTTTTCTAAAATCAAATCAATCCTAATTGTGAATGAGCACTTCTTAGTCGCAGGTTCACAGTAGTATGACTAATATAGGTACTTCTACAAGTTCAAAATCTTTTACGAAAATAGACATGCATGGGCCACGAAAAGAACTATAGGATCATGATAGGCGAAGGTATAGTACCGGTTAGTGATACTTGTGATTGTCCGATTAGCATAGTCGGAATGAAATTTGATCCCAGCTCCTCATAATGCCACTCCCGGGATTCGATATAATCCTCGGGATGGACTGGTTGAGTGAGCATCATGCCTTCGTAGATTGCCATCAGGGAAAATTGACCTTCCAACTGCTAGAAGATCTACCATTTGAGGTCATAAGGAGTAATATAGAGAGGCTTATAGGAGTCTGCTTTGGGGAAGTTGTAGAAGAGAAAAAACTACCCCACCCAATCATAGCGGAGTTCTTAGATTTCTTCCCCAACGACTTGCTAAGATTACCTCCAGACCGGGATATTGAGTTTTCTATTGACTTAGTTCCCGGAGCAGCAGCACTATCCCCGCATTGCTACAGGATCAACCCTAAGGAAGCAAAAGAGATAAAGGAGCAGATTAATGAGTTGGAAGGAAAGGGCTTCATTTGATCGAATGCTTCACCGTAGGGAGCATCGGTCCTATTTGTGCCTAAGAAGGATGGGACCGTCAGGATGTGCATCGATTATTGGACCCTCAACAACATCACTATCAAGAACAAATATCTATTGCTTGGGATAGATGAGCTTTTTGATCAGTTGAGTGGGGCTAAGTTGTTCTCCAAGATAGATCTGAGATTGGGGTACCATCAGGTTAATGTTAGAGAGCAGGATACTACCAAGACTGTATTAAACACCCGGTATGGACAATATGAGTTCTTAGTCATGCCCTTCGGACTCACTAATGCTCCAGTCATCTTCATGAAACGTATGAATAAGGTTTTTGAAGAACAGATGGCAACTCTAGAGGGGGTGAATAGAGTTTATAGCAATAATAGCCAATTAAAAAATAAACTCTTTCACAATCTAAAATTAATCAGAGTAAATGTGGAAATAAATAAGGAACAAGAAAGCATACGCAAACACAGCCGATTTTAACCTGGTTTCCCTCGTGGAGGACTAGTCCAGGCCTGAGAACTCTAGCTCAGGATTAAATCCACTATTTGTGAAATAATAGTTACACCCCGTGCCTTTTCTTCAAAAGAGCACGTCAACTTCTTATAAAGGATCGCAGTGGCGATGCTTGGAATTTTCTAAGCAACTTCTTGAACTCTTGTACAAGACTCCTAACTGAAAGATGCTGAGCACTTGAGGCTTAGGGAGCTTGTGGCTAGTAGATGAAGAATGATATGGCTTATATTGGGCTTTAGAGAGAAGAGAAGAGAAGATTGTATGAATGAAAATGAGAGAATTCATGGCCTATTTATAGGATATTAGCAGACAGAATTCGGTCAGAATTCTGGTAGGATTTTTCAAATATTTGGCCGTTGGACAACTAACAACCAGCCAACCCTAAAAATTAGGGTGCTGATTTTTAGGGGACAGAGTTCGGCCCGAACTCTGTGTGGAGGCAGAGTTCGGCCCGAACTCTGTCTCCAGAGCACAGAATGGGTCTTAAGGTCCAACGGGCTTATTTGGATGTGTAGAGCTTATGAATTTTGGGTAGGTTATGGGTTAAGTCTCAAGAGTTCAGCACAACTCAGCTTACATCAGTCTAGACTCAATAAATATAAAAATACAGACTCAACAATGACTTGAAATTGTAAAACTGAGCTCTCGTTTGAATTGAGCTGGATGTAGTCGTCGTGTGTCGTATTGAATTATTACAAGTATTATTTAGTCAATGTTATCAATATTTGGTTGACAGTGACTTTGTGTCAACAATCTCTCCCATATTGATAATTGACAAAATAATAATTGTATATTCAATATTCATACCTGGAAACATGTAAAGACAAAAAGCATAGCTCCTCCATAATCAGTGCCGAGCTTAAAAATAGCTCCCCCATAAACAATGCATCTTGTTGGCCTGATAAGAATATTCTTCCAAATACACATATAGACAAAAAGAATATAGAATATACATATCTCCCCCTTTTGGCATTTAGCAATTTAAGATAAACAAGTAATAACTGGCAAACACACCAAAAGATAAGAGAAGAAACTGCATATAAACTGATATAACAACCAAATGTCTCAAGAGTCATAATAGAAGAAATGACATAAACTGATAGAACTACCAAAGTCTCAAAAGTCACAATCCATAATAAGTCAAATACAAACCAAGTACATAAAAGCAACTAAAAGCAAAATACATAAACCATAATCTATGATCCTCAGTAGCAGTAGCAAGGAGCAGTCCATATCCATCATCGAGCTCGTGAAGGCCCAGCGTCGTCCGATGGATCAGTAAAGGAGCGACGAGGGTCCACGAAGGCTGCATCTGGATCCAAGTAGCAAATGACCCAAGGGTCATCGATACGATATCCCTCACGACCAGGGTCTCGCTCCATAGGAATGGGCATGGAAGAATGGCGAGACATGGAATACCGAATATCATGCAGCGAGTTGCTGATGGCACTCATCTGCAAGGTAGTTCGGTAATCCAGCTGAGTCCAACGATCGTCCTCCAAGGTGAAGCAATCTCGGAGCATAGTCTGAAGAGACTCGAGAGTGGTAGGAGGAGGAGGAGGATCCTGTCCAAGAGGAGGGGCATCTGGCTCATCATCAGAATGCTCAGACACGACTGGTAAGCCAACGGCCGCCTGAAGCCCCCTTGCCTTAGAGAGAAAGACAGGGGCAGGTAAGAATGGACACTCATCAAGGGGTACATAAAATGCACGAAAGATCATAGAAAGGTATAATGCATAAACCAAATATCTTGGTTTCTTCCTACAATTAATCATCCAATCCATCATTGTGCGTGGAAGATTAAAAGAAACATGGAAGTGGAGATGATACAATGCCGAGATTTTAAAATAAGTAACTTCATCGGTGGAACCCGCTTTGGGTAGAATGGTGTTGAAAATGATCCTATGAAGTTCATAGAAATAGGGATTAAAAAATTTAGCCAAAAGCTAACGAGGACGTGTGTTAGGGCTACACAAGTCGTCCTTGAAGCTTTCAAGTGAAATCCCTTCGGGAAATTGAAAAGATCGAGCTTCAACAAGATTTTCCCATGAGTTAGGCTCTTGAAGTTCAAGATATTCGGCCAATTTGAAATCGTCAAAAGAGACATCAATTCCCACAACCCGTGAATAAATATGTGTATCATCATGGGTTAGGTTGCAGTAGAACATTTGAATAGCACTACGATAAATGACCGAATTTGTGGTAACAAGTTCATCAAGGCAAAGGTCATAAAAAAGTGCATCATATTGTGAGAATATAGTAAAGTTGATGGGGGTGTCCCGCAAACACCGGACGTGTCCAAAAATTACTAAACCAATCATTTGATGCATCTAGTGATACAAAAATTCGGTCGTCAAAAGTGTTTGGATCATGCGGACGTGGAGGATTGAACAACGGATGGATTGGTGGTTGTTGTTCAACGGCCGATGCAATGGGTGGTACAACGGGCGGTTCAACGCGAGGAGGAGCATTCGACGAGGATGCTCCCTCGGTCCGAAGTCTCTTCCCGCGGTTGAACAAACGTGGAGCCATAACACAATAAAGACAATGAAGAAAATTTAAGATATAGAAAAGTATGAAATTATACCTCAAACTAGTGATGAACAATGAAGGAGAATTGAAAAAGAGGCCTTCTCCTTGAGTTTGGGGAAGAAATGAGCTCTAGAAGGAAGAAATTAGGGTTAGGGTTTTGAGAGAAAGGTGTTTGAGAAGTAGAAAAGGTGGTAATAAAGAAGAAGAGGGAGGAGAACCTGAAAATATGGGAAGGGTTTCAAGTGGTCGGAGCAAATAATGGCCATTGGATCTAAATTTTGATCAACGGATGAGACTGTTCCAGGTTCTGGAACAGCCAGGCCGAATTTGGCCCGAACTCTAGTAAGGGCAGAGTTCCGCCCGAATTTCGGATTCTGGTCACAGAATAGGAATCAAGCTGATATAAAAAAAATGGTTAAGTAAGAAAGACCAAAATAAGACAAGAGTATAAATACAAGAAAAGATCCAAGAAGTAAACAAATGAATAACAGAAAGTGAACTCGAAGCAGCAATATAAAGTTGAAAAAATAGTATTTCAGCATGTGATAAATAAAAATAAATTGTATAATAAACAAGGAATTATATCATAATTCAATATTTTGAAGCTGCCATGGGTTAGCTGCAGGGGCCGGATTCCAGCTAACGGTAGTCCTGAGGACTAGTGCACCGTGTCGCTTAGGCTTTTACGCCTTGTTGTCAAAAGGACCCTTTCGGCTTGTACCCATAGCAAGTTCATCATAAGAGAATCAAGATATACTCAATATTTACGCAGGTTTATTTTAATTTACAATAACTTTATCTAAAATTCCAAGTTCACGACAAAGAAAATTGAAGCGCTCTTCGGATAATGGTTTTGTAAAGAAATCTGCTAACTGATGATCAGTGTCAATAAATTCTAAGTTAATCGTGCCATTTTAATGATGATCACGCAAAAAGTGGTGACGTATTTCAATGTACTTCGTACGTGAGTAACAAATGGGGTTCTTAGTAAGATTTATAGCACTAGTGTTGTCACAAAAGATTGGAATATGCATGAAAGATAAGTTGTAGTCTTCAAGAGTTTGCTTCATCCACAGAATTTGTGCACAACAATGCCCAGCTGCGATATATTCAGCTTCTGTTGTAGATAGTGCGACAGAATTCTGCTTCTTGCTAAACTAAGAGACTAAATCCTTTCCTAATAAATGACACGTACCGCTCGTACTTTTACGGTCGACCTTACATCCGGCGAAGTCAGCATCAGAGTAACCAATGAGGTCAAATGATGTTGACTAGGAATACCATAAGCCCACTGTAACCGTACCCTTAAGGTATCGAAAGATACGCTTAACAGCGGTCATGTGTGATTCCTTAGGATTTGCTTGATATCTAGCACACAGGCAAACGCTAAACATAATATCAGGGCAACTAGCAGTAAGATAGAGTAGACTGCCTATCATACCTCGATACTTACGTTGATTTACGGGTTTGCCGCTGTCATCTGGTTCAAGTTTGGTTGATGTAGCCATTGGAGTGCTGATTGGTTTGACGTTGTCAAGGTCAAATTTCTTCAACATGTCCTTTGTATACTTCGATTGACAGATGAAGGTTCTATTTGAAATTTGTTTGACTTGCAGCCCAAGAAAGTAGTTGAGCTCCCCCATCATGCTCATCTCAAACTCGGTCTGCATACACTTGGCAAAATCTTGACAAAGGGTTTCATCAGTAGAACCAAATATGATATCATCTACGTATATTTGTATTAAAAGAATTGTATCTTTGAAAGATTTTATGAAAAGTGTGGTGTCAATTTTCCCTTTTAAAAAACCTTTCTCAAGCAAGAAATTGCTTAGCCGTTCATACCAAGCTCTAGGGGCTTATTTGAGGCCATACAGCGCTTTCTTTAGCTTGAACACGTGGTCGGAAAATTTGTGATTTTCAAAACCAGGGGGTTATTTTACATAAACTTTCTCCTTAATAAATCCATTCAAGAAAGTACTTTTAACATCCATTTAAAATAATTTGAATTGAAAATTTGCAAATGCACAAAGCATCCGAATGGATTCCAATCTAGCAACAGGAGCATACGTCTCATCGTAGTCGATACCTTCCTCTTGGTTGCATCCTTGGGCTACTAGACGAGCTTTGTTGCGTGTGACTGAACCATCTTCATTCACTTTGTTTCTAAAAATCTATTTAGTACCAATAATTGAGTGATTAGTCGGTCTAGGAACGAGTTCCCAGACTTGGCTCCTCTCGAATTGGTTGAGTTCCTCTTGCATAGCAGAAATCCAAAATTCATCATTGAAAGCTTCTAAAATATTTTTCGGCTCAATTTGTGAAATAAAGGCAGTGCTAGCAATAGAGTCTCTTAATGATAATCTAGTAGTTACTCCTCGTGAAACCTCACCTATTACCAAATTTTCTAGATGTGACGGCTTGAAAGAGAATTTCTTTGGCAAGCCCTCCAGAGAATTGGTTTCGGTTGTGGTATTCATTGGAGTAGAAGTTGATGGCTCAACATCATCATCAAGAGTAGCTGCTGCACTATTATCTTCATCAAATGTCATATTTGTAGACTCTTCCACAATTAATGAGCATTTATTAAAAACTCTATATCCTTTGCTCTTGGCAGCATAGCCAAGAAAAATACCATCGTCAGCTTTGGCATTAAATTTGCCTAAGTTGTCTTTGGTTTTAAGGATAAAGCATCTACAACCAAAAACTCTAAAGTAAGAAACATTTAGGGTTCTCCCAAACCAAAGCTCATAGGGTGTTTTCTTCATAATAGGACGAATAAGCACCATATTTAAGATGTGGCATGCTGTACTAACAGCTTCAGCCCAAAAGTATTTCGGAAGTGAAAATTTGTTCAACATGACTCTAGCCAAATCGCCAAGAGTCATATTCTTCCGCTCCACAACACCATTTTGTTGAGGAGTTCTTGGACAAAAAACTCATGATCAAAACCATTAGAATCACAAAACTTTTCAAAATCAGAATTTTCGAACTCGTCTCCATGATCACTTCGGATTCGAGTAATCATGTAGCCTTTTTCGTTTTGAACTTTCTTAACAAAAATCTTGAAAACCAAAATAGCATCACTTTTATTTGTAAGAAAGAAAACCCAAGTAAATCTTGAAAAGTCATCAACAATAACAAAGGCATAGAGTTTTTCACCAAGACTGGCTACTCTACTAGGGCCAAATAAATTCATATGGAGAAGTTGCAAAGGTCTAGAAGTACTTACAGAGTTTATAGAATGAAATGAAGACTTAGTTGCCTTATTCAATTCACATTCGGCACATATCGTGTCCTTTTTTAATGTGATATCGGGCAAGCCTCTAACTAGCTTCTTGGTCGATAGCCTAGATATAGTATCCATATTGGCATGACCAAGACGCTGGTGCCATAGTAATCTTTTATCTTTATGAGCATATAGGCATCTACCTGCATTGTTAGTATCTCTAGACAAATAGAAAATATAAATATTATCTTCTCTTATCCCTTCAAAAGCAATGTCTCCCATTGACCTATCATAAATAAGACATTTGTTTTGTCCAAAGTTAATGTCATATCCATGGTCAGCAAGATGACTAATGCTGAGCAGGTTATGCTTTAACTAGGTCACTAGGCAGACATCCTTTATTATGGGAGAGAGAGGATAGCCAATAATACCATTACCTATAATATAACCTTTTAGGTTGTTGCCGAAGGATACATATCCTTCTCTCTTCATCGATAGTGATGCGAAAAGATTTGCGTCTCCCGTCATATACCGCGAGCATCCACTATCGAGAATCCACCTACTCTTAGTTGAGGAGGGAAGGTCCACCTACATCAAGAGTAGATGTGACCTTTGGTACCCAGGTTCTTGAGGGTCCTGAAAGGTTAGTTTTTGGAAACCATGCATATATCTTTCTATCTACTAATCTTCTAATTCTACATGTGGTGAAATGTGTCCATGTAAATCACAATAAGTACATGTAGCATTCCTATTTATATTAGGAGCATGCTGATGATGTCTATAAGTAGAGTGATGAGGAGAAGTATGATGATATGTAGAATTAGCATGGTGATGATGACTATGTATAGAGTGATGTAGAGTGTCATGGTGATATTGTCTATATGGAGTAGCATGGTGATGATGTCTATATATAGAGTGATGGTGATGCTATTTTTGTGCAACATGGTGATGATTGTATCTATGTGTAGCATGATGATTTTGTGACATATGATAGTTATTTATACGTGCATGTGGTTTGTGTGCTTTGTGAAAGTGTGTGTATATATAAGCATGATTACGTGTTGTAGGTGGATGACGAGGGTGAATAGTATGAGAAGTATCATGCTTTGTGTGTGTCTCATGAGATTGGGTTTGAGGTTGAGCAACCTGTTTTTCCAATTTAGTCTCTAGTTTCTTAGACACAGCATGCAATTCAGTAATCTTAGCATTTAAATCATGTATCTTAGTAATAGAAATCTTGTGTCTACTCTTTTCTTCTGCAAGCTCCGTGTTGAGTGCTATGATTTCTTGTGTTTGTTGATCAATGCGTGCTTCGGCATCATGTAAACTTATTTTAAGCTTAGATACCTCATCTGTGACATCCGTGGGTGAAGTGTCTCTAATTTATCAAGTAATAGTAAAAGTCTTTGAATTTTGACTTCATGACTTTTGATCTTGTCCTTGGCATGTTTGTATTTACCAATGACCTTTTTGTGATCATTAAGCAAATCGGTGAAAGCATCGCCAAGTTCATCAAAAGTGAAGTCATCAAGAGTTTCGTTTGATACCTTGTCGGATGTTGCCATTAGGCACACATTAGCAGTATCTTGAGGAGAGTCCTTTTCTTCCTCGGAGTCACTAGTTTCGCTTTCATACCAAATACTCGTATTGGCATATTTCTTTGAGGAGGCCTTCTTGTATGGTTTCTCATAGCGGTTGCTCTTCTTTAAGTATGGACAGTCTTTTCGGACATGTCCCGTCTTCGTGCAACCGTAGCAGATTGGCTCCTCTTCGTCGTCTTCTTGTGGTTCCTTCTTTCTTCGATTGAAGCGAATGAATTTCTTGAAGTTGTGGATAAGGAGAGCTTGATCATCACCTTTCGAGTTGTCGTCATCTGTCTCATCGGGGTCAGCCCTCCGTCAGTGAGCTTTGAGTACAATCTCCTTAGCTTTAGGAGCAGGCTCTTCGAAGTCCTTGAGGTCAAGCTCATGAGTCATCAGCTTTCCCATCAAGGTCTCCATGGACATGGATATGAGATTATTTCCTTCTATGATGGCTGTCACCTTAGGATTCCAAATCTTTGGGAGCCCCCTAAGTAGCTTGCGAATCTTCTCATGATTTGAATATTATTTGCCGAGCGAAGATAGGGGGTTGATGATGTCGAGGAATCTTGTGAACATTTGCGTGATCGTCTCATTTGGCTTCATCTTGAAAGCCTCATATTCTTGAGTGAGACGGCTTATCTTTGATTCCTTGACTTGGGTGGTTCCTTCATGCGTCACTTCTAGAAGTCTCCATACTTCGTGAGATGTGGTGCATGTAGATACCATGTTGAACTCATTCCTGTCTATAGCATAGAATAAAGCATTAATAGCTCTTGCGTCTAGACTTGCCTGTTTCTTTTCCTCGTCAGAATATTTGTCATATGATTTCTCAACGAGATCACCATTGACACTATTCTGGCGGGCTTTTTGTAACCGTCAGTGACGATAGTCCACAGGTCAAAGTCTAGCGACTTGAGATAAAAATACATCCTTATTTTCTAATATGTGTAGTTAGTTCCATCAAATAGGGGAGGCCTATGAGTGGACCGCCCTTCACCGTGATTGGAAATCAAGGATTGTGTGGTTGCCATGGATCAGCTATAGGATATTAGTCCTTGTTGAGAGAACAAAGCTCTGATACCAATTGAAGAACAGATGGCAGCTCTAGAGGGGGTGAATAGAGTTTATAGCAATAATAGCCAATTAAAAAATAAACTCTTTCACAATCTAAAATTAATCAGAGTAAATACGGAAATAAATAAGGAACAAGAAAGCATACGTAAATACAGCCGATTTTAACCTGGTTTCCCTCGTGGAGGACTAGTCCAGGCCTGAGAACTCTAGCTCAGGATTAAATCTACTATTTGTGAAATAGTAGTTACACCACGTGCCTTTTCTTCAGAAAAGTACGTCAACTTCTTACAAAGGATCGCAATGGCGATGCTTGGAATTTTCCAAGCGACTTCTTGAACTCTTGCACAAGACTCCTAACTGAAAGATACTGAGCACTTGAGGCTTAGGGAGCTTGTGGCTAGTAGATGAAGAAGGGTATGGCTTATATTGTGCTTTATAGAGAAGAAAAGAGAAGATTTGATGAATGAAAATGAGAGAATTCATGGCCTATTTATAGGATATTAGCAGGCAGAATTTGGCCAGAATTCTGGTAGGATTTTTCAAATATTTGGCCGTTGGACAACTAGCAACCAGCCAACCCTAAAAATTAGGGTGCTAATTTTTAGGGGACAGAGTTCGGCCCGAACTTCGTGTGGAGGCAGAGTTCGGCCCGAACTCTGTCTCTAGATCACAGAATGGGTCTTAAGGTCCAATGGGCTTATTTGGATGTGTGGAGCTTATGGATTTTGGGTAGGTTATGGGTTAAGTCTCAAGAGCTCAGCACAACTCAGCTTACATCAGTCTAGACTCAATAAATATAAAAATACAGACTCAACAATGACTTAAAATTGCAAAACTGAGCTGTTGTCTGACTTGAGCTGGATGTAGTCGTCGTGTGTCGTATTGAATTATTACAAGTATTATTTAGTCAATGTTATCAATATTTGGTTGACAGTGACTTTGTGTCAACAGTTTTCTACCAGTACTTAGACAAGTTCTTGTTGGTATTCATAGATGACATTTTGATCTATTCTAAGCCCCAGAGGAGTACGAGAAGCATTTAAGGATAGTCTTGGGCATTCTGAGGAATGAGAATCTATATGGGAAACTCTCTAAATGTGAGTTTTTCCTAGACAAAGTGGTATTTTTGGGACACTTATTGACGGGAGATTGTATAGCATTGGACTCGAAGACAGTAAAATCATGGGCTACTCCCAGTTCAGTAATTGAGATCAGAAGCTTCTTGGAATTTACAGGATATTACAGAAAGTTTGTGCAGGATTTTTCTAAGATTGTAGAACCAATGACCAAGATCACTAGGAAAGATGAAGAATTTATTTGGACAGAGGTATGTCAGGAAGTTTTTGAAGAGTTAAAGAAAAGGTTGATTACGGCTCATATCTTAGCTTTGTCTTCCGGATCAGGAGGGTTCCCTATATACAATGATGCATCGAAGAAAGGAATATGATACGTGTTGGAGCAGAACAAGGGGGTGACAGCATATTCTTTTTGATAGTTAAGGCCACATAAGAAGAATATCCGACCCATAACCTGGAGCTTACAGTGATCATATTTTCTTTGAAGATTTGGAAGCATTACCTTTATGGTGAGAGAGTGGAGATATTTACCGATCACAAAAGTCTAAAATATGTCTTCACTCAGAAAGAGTTAAACATGAGACAGAGAAGGTGGCTAGAACTCATGAAGGACTTTGACATCCACCTACAGTATCATCCAGGAAAGGTTAATGTCGTAACAGATGCACTTAGCCAATATCCTATGGCTATGTTTATGACTATGGATTCTGGAAGACTTAGATGGCTTGGGAATCGAGGTCATTATTCTAGGATTTGAGGGATAGATGATGAACATACAGGTTCAGTCTGTATTGATGGAGAAGATTAAGGAGGCTTAGTTTTTTAATGAGGGTCTCCGTAGCATCCGAATTTATGTACATGCAGGACTATTGGATGACTTCACCATAGCAGAGGATGGTTCTCTTAGGCACGGTACTAGGTTTTGTGTGCCTAAGGATAGCCTGAGGGAGAAAGTTCTGTAGAAGGCTCATCAGTCACAGTATTCCATTCATCCAGGGACAACGAAGATGTACAAGGATCTTCAAGAGCATGTATGGTGGTATGGGATGAAGCGAGAAGTAGCCAAATCTATCTCCAGATGTTTAGTAAGCCAACTGTGAAACCCAGATTTTTGATTATTGGTTTGTAGTATAATTTTTGTTTAATTATTATTATCATTATTATTATTATTATTATCTATTAGTCGGATTTAAGAAAAATATTATTTTTAAACTATCGTTGATTTTTGATTGTAGCCTGCCCCGATCCCGAGTCCGGACCCCGACCCCGACCCCGAGTCCGGACTCCGAACCCGAGTTCGAACCCGGATACCCGAAACCCAATCCCGTTCCGAACCCAATTTTCATTTCCAGTTCCGAATCCGTATTGAAACCCTTTTTAATTAATTTTTTTAGATAAATAGATAGAACTATTTTTATGTTGGTTATTATAAAAAACATAGTAACCCCTATGGCCTGGTCTCCCCCACGACCAGGCCTTCTCCTCCATTTCCTCTACGTTCACCCACCTCCTTATTTCCTCCTACTTCTTCTCCTCAGCAAACTTCCTCCACACAACTTTCCACCTCTTTATCTACTACTACTCCTCCTTTTTCCTTAATAAACACACACCAGTACTCAACCCCCTTCACGTACTTAACCCCTCTCCCCTTATTAGCACCCACCATTCACCACCAGCAACTTCACTCTAAACTCTCCATTTCTTTCCAAAAGAAAACCCTTTCCCCCAAATTCTTCCTGAGCACCCGAGCTCCCGAGCCCCCGGCCCCTTCGCCGGCACCCGACTCCAGCTTCCCCGGCCTCCCCCTGCCGAACCCGCGCCCGCGCACCCCCGGGCCGCCCACCTCCGGTAGCGAGCTCCCCCGGTCCAATCGGGACCCGTGCCCCCTGCCCTAGCTCCGGCGCCTCTGCTCCGGATCCCGCAAGCTTCCCGCGAGCTTTCCGCTGATCCGAACAGCGCTGTCCAGCACTGTCCTGGGGTTTTCAAACCCGATGTCCGTGTTTTCTTCGTGCCGATCTCCGGATCCCGCTGTCTAGCGCAGCCGTACCCCGGCAAGGCGCTGTCCCAAGCCGGTCCACTGTCTGCGGATTTTTTTCTTCTTTTAACATCTGAGAGCTCTAGCCGAGCAACCCAAGGTATAATTCCTTTATCCCGTTCCATTTTCGGTAGTCGATGATGATAATGGTCACCGATTCCCTCCCGGGAATTCGGTTTTAGGTCGAAATGTGTTTATTTTCGGAGACGTTTCTGTGATGTTCTGTGTTTATTTTAGATTTTTTCGAAATGTGTTTTCTGGATTTTTGGGTGCTGTGGTTTCCGATTTCATTTCGGGATTTTCCGATTATAATTTTGGGTTTTCGATTAAGCTTCGGGAATTATTCTGTGAATTTAATTTTGGTGTAAAATGGTTTGGAAGTTATTTTCTGGGTGTTCCCTGGTTTGGGACTTCTATTATGGGTGTTTCGGCGCATTTTCCCAGTTTTGGGTTGTCCCGAAAATAGAGGAAATGATGCCCAAATTTTTATAAAATTTTAGAAATGAATTTCAAATCGGTTTTCGAAAAATATTTTATTTAATTGGATTTTTGGGCGATGACCATACGGTCAGTGGGCCCTAGCGAAATGCAAACGAAACCGATTTTACCCAGACGTTGAGGCATTAGCAACAAATAGTGACGATTGGACCAAGTCTGAGACTCCTAAGATTTTATTTATTTTATTTTTAGTTTTCTTTTCGATATTTAAAATACAGGATATTAGTCAGAGCTAACTAACCTTCTCTTATTTTTATTTATGTAAAGTTTGTAAGGGCATAAGCCCATATTCCTATTCTGACAGTTGTGCCCCTGTATTGCGTAGCCTAGGTTTTTCATTTATTTTCTGAGTTGATTTTTCTTTAATTTTCTGGATGGTTTTATCATTTATATTATTAGGCGCTTCGTAACAAAATGACTGATAAATATTTTGTATAAATGAATAAGGATTTCTTACGATAAAATAACCACTACCAAAATACATGTATTTACCGACGGCCTTATCCGTCGGTAGTCCGTCGCCAAAAATAAATACCGACGGATTACCGACGGATATTTTGGTAAAACAGCCGTCGGGAATAACCTCGTCGCTAAAACATATACGTCGCTACTCCGTCGCTCAGCGACGACTTAGCGACGGAATACCGTCGGCGCATTTAAATATATATAGCGACGGATTACCGACTAGCTTTCGTCAAAACATGTATCAGGATATAGGGTTAGCAACGGAAAACTCCGTCGCTAAAGAGTCGGCAAAACCGTATCAGTGATTTTCTGATACGCAATATCCGTCGCTAATCCGTCATAAATTTGTCGGTAAAAGCGTATCAGAGATTTTCCCATACGGCAGGTCGTCGTTATGCCGTCGCTAATCCACCGAGGTGTACGACGGATTAGCGTCGTATTAGCGACAAAATATCCGTCGCTAACTGCAAAATTTATGGACATCAAACAGAACCAGGTCGACGGACATTCCGTCGCTAAACCGTCGCTCAATGTAAAATTCTCCAGGTAGCGACGGATATTACGTCGCCAATCCGTCGATACATTAAATTCCTACAGTTAGCGACGGATAGTCCGTCGGGACTTTGTCGCCAGTCCGCCGTAAGTTAGTCGCCAATCCGTCACGAAAGCTAAAATTTATGGACATCAAACAGCACCAGGTCGACGGATCGTCCGTCGCCAATCCGTCGCTTTATTGAATTGCTCCAGGTAGCGACGGTTTTTACGTCGCCACTCCGTCGCTAACCTCAGTTTCTCCAGTTAGCGACGGACTATCCGTCGCTGAGTGGTCGCCAGTCCGTCGCTAACTTCTAATTTTTGAAAAAAATACTGCAAACAGACTCTTTCCTGTTTATACAACACATCCAACACAATATCAAACATGCAAAATATCCATATACAACACCATATATCCATATCCAACATGAATATCCAACGTATCCAATATCCAACACCATATATCAATATGCAAAATATCCATATCCGACACCAATATCCAACGTATCCAATATCCAACAAAATATTACCAACACAATATATCCAATATCCAACATTAAATTATCCAAACATAAAAAAAATATCCGAACATACAATGTATCCAAATGTCTACAAAACCAACAACATAAACAAAATCAAACCCCGTCCGTCGGATCGTCTTGTGCTCGTGCCGCCGCATCCGCTTTGCGTATCTACTCCTCCACCGTGTGTGCCGGCACTTGGGACAAGACATGGTCTGGAAGCGCGCGTAGCTGCTCTGGCGACAACATGTCAAGGAGCGTCAAGATGGTGTTATCCGATACGATACGGGCGTCCGCAGAGCGGTTAAACGAAAGCCGTCCGGGGGAAGAAGGACCAGGTCGATCCGAAGCACCGGCAGCAGCAGTAGACGGACCGGGAGCACCACCAGATGAACCGGGAGCACCAGCAGACGGACCGGGAGCAGACGGATAGCGCTCCAACACTATCGCCCGCAAATCTGACACCGCGGAGGTCAGAGTCGCAAGCTGCGCCCTCACATCGTCAACCGGGGGCGCTGGGGGAGGTGGAGGCGGTGGATATCTCGGGGACAGCTGCAACGAGGGCGCCATGGAACCTAAGCCGTAGACGTGCCCTTTCCTAACGCCGCCGACGGATTCTACGAACACGTCGTCGTAGCGAGCGGCCATAGAAGAGTGCGTCTGGGTGGGCGTCGTTTCGTCGACATTCTCGGAAGGGGGATCGATCTCAAGCCGACTAAGTGCCTCACGATACGCAGCCTATCCAATGAATGTGTTTATACTATAAGTTTTCCTAAGTTATAATCTAAATCCTATGTTTCCCTAAGTTATAGTCTGAATCCTAAGTTTATCTAATTAACTTAACAATAATTATATTTCTAACATAAATCTCATAAACGTAAGTACTTACATCAGTCTCCTCGGCCCTCGCGTCGACGAAGCTCCCGTCCTTCCGTCTCTTGTGCGTATGCACGAATACATCGTGAGCGGTGACCGTCTCCGCCTCTTTCCCCTGCTTCACCGCCCGTTGGGCCTGCATACGTAGAATTTAATTAACTTCGTATATTAACAGTACGAAATTAAATAATAGAATGAATTTGAATTTGCGCTATCTCACCAAATCTGCACGCGTCGATGCGTGGGGCCTTGATCCCCCCGTACGCAGACCCGCGGCCTATCGATTAGCCTTAGCTTTCTCCGATTTCAGCTTGAACTACGGAGTATCCATCTTCTCCAACATCTGCTCATAGTACTCCGCCCGGATCCAGTCCTTCCTCGTATGCGCCGTACGAAGGTCGTACACCGCATCCCGTATCTTCTTCCCGACGGCGGCTTTGTTGGTCCTGCGGATCGCCTCCTCGCGATGGGGGGGCCACCAGAACGTCCTCTGACATACAAATTCAAATATCACGTAATAAAAAATTTAATGATTTAAAGAATAATTAATAATTCACCGACGAATTTATACCTTCATCTCGTCGAGCCAGACGTACTTCATGTCCTGAGGCACCTCAGAAAAATTGAGGTAGGGGCCATGGTAGTTATCCCGGATAATGCGCCCTAGAATCCGGACAGCATCCCACGGGAAAAACCTATAAAGAAGCAACGACTGGATTATTAACTTGAATAAATGAAACAAATTTAATAAATTAACTTAAATTTACTTACGATTCACCAGCGGGCCATAGCTCTCGTCGGAACTCGCCCACCAGCCTCTCTGGTGGCGTCGGGGGATCCGTGGGTCCGCGTATGTACTCTCCGATAACAGGATGAAACTGAATCCCGAGGTACTCCGAGGCCCACCCTGCAGTAACTGCTGGGCCCCCTGCTGCATCTGCTGCTGCATCCGCTGGTACATCCGGTGGCGGAACGGATCCGCTAGCGGATGGAGTCACAGGCCTCGACGACGATGTCGGTGGCACCGAGGAAGAATGACGATGGGAAGAGCCTGTGTCCGGGCTCTCCAAGTCGGGATCGGAGGTCACATCCGGGGAATGCGGCATAACATACTTGGTTCAGCTAATAAAACCTGTAAACTTTAAATGTTTTAGCTGCATATATATATTTAAATGGTAGCCGCATAACATATTATCTCAGTTACTTACGTAATCTCGAAACCATGACGGAAAGGTAAAATCAACCTCTCTTTGAAGTCCCTCATCGGTAATATCGGGTGTCCTTATTTTGACTTCATCTCTAAATACACTGTTAGAGAGAATAAAAATTAGTGTAGTCACTTACCTCACCAAATTAGAGATTATAACGAGGTGTAGTCACTTACTTCTCCAAATCTCTCACTTCTTGTATGTCACAATTTAACAAGACATATCGGTGAGCGGCATCATACTCATCGTCACTCAACCACCGTTTCTTACTAGCCCTAATAGGCTTGCCCCTTAAATTGAATATACCTCCTTCCTCAACGTCTTCGTCATTCCTTTGAGGTCTATTTCGATTTGTCTCAACATGAGTATCGAAATAAATGGAGCAAAAGTTTGACACCTCCTCGATAAGATATGCTTCGCATATCGAAGCCTCTATATGAGCCTTGTTGCCAACTTTCTTCTTTAGATGATGTAGATCCCTAGAGAGACAAATTATCTTGAGAATTAACAATGAATTATAAAATCCACTTAAATTATATCAATTTTTATTTACCTTTCAAAGGGGTACATCCATCGATAATGAACAGATGCACCGACACGGGCTTCGTATGCTAGATGAATCGGTAGATTCTCCATACTGTCGAAGAAATCCGGTGGAAATATTTTCTCTAACTTGCAAATTGTTAAGACAATCTTCTCCTCAAGTTGTATCATATGTTGCACCGTGAGCTTAGTTGAACAGATATCCCTGAAGAATGTAGACAGCTCGGCCAACGGAACCCATACAGCAGAAGACAACAACTCTCTCAACGCAATGGGCAGTAATCTTTCCATAAACACGTGGCAGTCGTGACTCTTCATTCCTGTTAGCTTGCGTTCATTGAGATCAACGCATCTAGACAAATTCGACACATAGCCGTCGGGAAATCTTAAAGTAGATATCCACTTGCAGATTATTAATCTATCTTCCTTGCTCAATGCGTATGGCGCTATTGGCTTAGTTACTTGTCCACCAGCTCCCCTTTGTATCAAGTTTAGATTATGACGTTTGCATATCTCGGCCATGTCTTGTCTTACTTTTGGATTGTCCTTCGTCTTTCCTTTAATATCCATAACATTATTGAAGACATTATCGAACACATTCTTTTCGATATGCATGACATCAAGATTATGCCTAATAAGATTATCTTTCCAATAAGGCAAGTCCCAGAAGATACTCCGTTTGGTCCAGTTATGGCTTTGTCCGAACCCCTCGATACGATTGTTCGATGGATCTTCCATTGCGGTGGGCAATTCCTTTACATCTTCCCAAATATCGTATCCCGACAATCTGGCAGGAGGTTCAGAAAATTCTTGTTTTCCATATCTGAACGCGTCCTTGTTCTTTCGCCAAGGATGTCTCGTTGGCAGAAATTGACGGTGACAGTCAAAGAAAGAAGTTTTTCCACCATGTCTAAGGCGGAATGCCTTACTATTTTCTATACATATCGGACAAGACATGTTGCCTTGCGTACTCCATCCCGACAGCATACCGTATGCTGGAAAATCATTGATTGTCCATATGAGTGAAGCTCTCATCTGAAAGTTTTGTTTTCTGGAAATATCATAGGTCGTGACGCCGATCTCCCACAACTGTTTCAGCTCATCCACCAACGGCTGTAAATATATATCGATGTTCTTTGTCGAATTTTTGGGACCGGGTATGATAGCTGTCAAGAACATATAAGGAGTCTTCATACACATCCATGGTGGCAGATTGTAAGGGGTAAGAATGACCGGCCAGCATGAGTATTGAGATCCCGACTGTCCGAAAGGGGCGAAGCCATCAGAACATAGCGCCAGGCGTACATTTCTAGGCTCTGCAGCAAAATCTGGATGACACAAATCAAAATATTTCTACGCCTCCCCATCCGAAGGATGTGACAATTCTCCTTCGTCCTTTATGCGATCTTCACTGTGCCACGTCATGTGTTCTGCTATATTCAGAGACATATACATCCTCTGTAAGCGCTTCGTGATCGACAAGTAATGCATATACTTGTAAGGACGTCGTTTTCTAGTTGACTTTCCTTTTCCCTGTACTGTCTTGTAACGATCCGCATTACAGAACCAACAACTTTCTAATACGCAATTCTCTTTGTAATACAACATGCATCCGTTGCGACAGCAATCTATCTTCTCGTACCCCAGTCCCAGTTGGCGGACCATCATCTTTGACTTGTAGAAGTTTCTTGGGAGCTCTTTTGATTCCTTCGGTAACACCTCATTAGTTAATTGTGTGATCCGATCATAGCAAGCTTGTGGCAAGTTAAAATCAGACTTTATGTTCAACAACCGCATCGTCACTGACAGTGCGGAATGAGTCTCACAACCAGGATATAGAGGAGTATCTGCGTCCTTAAACATATCATAGAACTCCTTTGCCTCAAGATTAGGATCCTCCGAATCAAAATTAGGCCCTGCCGCAGCATACACCATATCTCGTGCAAGGTTCTGCATGTCTCCATAATCCACAGAGCATCCGTCGTCTTCGAGGACATCCGTTGCAGCAATATCATCAAAAGCATAAGTACCAGCTTCTGCAGCCTGTCTTTCTGAATATAATTCACCTTGCGATGACCACAGGCCGTAATCACGTACGAAACCCTTACGGGTCAAATGATCTCTCACAGTCATCACTTCTTCGAAACGTCTATTGTGACAATTAACACATGGACACTTGATTTTGTTATCGTCCATGTACTGAGTTTTGCTCATGGCATACTTAAGAAATACTTCCACACCTGCCTGAAAATCGTCACTCACACCAATTCTGCTCTCGTATTGTCGTTTGTACATCCATGTACGATCAACAAAGTAACGATTCATGCTCGATTTGATGTGAATATCTGTATCGTAAGACAAACTAAACATAAGAATTAATAGCCCGATACCGATACTCATATCGTAAGAAAAACTAAACTTGTGGATAACACGCTAGGCCTACGACGAGGCTACTTAGTATCACAATCTAACATAATTAGTATATAATCATGTAACTGGTAGATCCGCTAGCTAGTAAGCCGGATGTACTTAATATCAGAGAGTATCAGATTAGTATCAGTATATAGGTTAGGTAGACCGTATCAAACGCATATCGGAATAGTAGGCCGAATAGGAGGCCGAGATAGTCGAATGAGAAGAAGGAAAGAAAGGAGGAGCAAATGGGTCCAGAGCCATGGTGGAGGAGGAGAAGTAACATGAGAGCAGTTTCTGCCGTAACATCTCCTGGCTCTGCTGGCAACTGAAGTCCAGATGCTACAAAGGACGATCCTTTGCTGAAATCGACTACAACACCCATCAGTTCAAGTTCATTCCTATATGAGTATATTCCAATGCCATAGAGGAAGGTCAACAAACTGATGGCTTCTATGGCATTGGAATCTACTCATATAGGAATGAACTTGAACTGATGGGTGTTGTAGTCGATTTCAGCGAAGGATCGTCCTTTGTAGCATCTGGACTTCAGTTGCCAGCAGAGCCAGGAGATGTTACGGCGAAAACTGCTCTCATGTTACTTCTCCTCCTCCACCATGGCTCTGGACCCATCTGCTCCTCCCTTCTTTCCTTCTTCTCATTCGACTATCTCGGCCTCCTATTCGGCCTACTATTCCGATACCGATACTTTGAACCTTGATCTTAACCCAAACCTATATACTGATCGATACTAATCCGCTACGCCCGATACTAAGTATATACGGTCGATACTGATAGCGATAGTCCGATACCGATAGCGATAGTCCGATACCGATAGTTCGATCGATATCGATAGTTCGATACCGATAGCGATAGTCCGATACCGATAGCGATAGTTCGATACCGATAGCGATAGTCCGATACAGATACACATGGACCTACATATCTATATATCACTAGTAGCCATACTCCTCTACATACTACTCTACACTAGGATCTAGTAACCATATACTACTCTACACACTAGCTACGTAGTCATACTCTAAAATAAGGTAAACTAATTTACCCACACATTAAAACCAACCCAATCAAATCTTAGGCAAACTATTCATATGATATCAATCGAAATACAAATAGGTCAACTAGGCTAGTTCTAGGTCAAATTAGGAGTCCAAGTCAACTCTGTCAAAACTAACCTTAATTAGGCTAAACTTCTACCTTAGCTAATCAAATATATATACTAGACTTCACGACATGTGTCTGTGTATATATATATATATATATATATATATATATATATATATATATATATATATATATATATATATATATATATATATATATATATATATATTATTAATAAATTACTTAAAATTATGCATATATATATATATATATATATATATATATATATATATATATATATATATATATATATATATATGTCTGTGTGTGTGTATCCGTGTGTCTGTGTCCGTGTGTGTCCGTGTGTGTGTGTGTGTGTGTCTGTGTGTGTGTGTGTGTCTGTGTGTCCGTGTGTGTGTGTGTCTGTGTGTGTGTGTCCGTGTGTGTGTGTGTCCGTGTGTGTGTGTGTCCGTGTGTGTGTGTGTGTGTCTGTGGGAGAGGAAGAGGAGGACTCCTGCGCGGGGACTCCAGAGTCCCTCCTACGCCCCCCCTGCCCCGACCCCCCCAACCCCTGCCCGACCCCCCCAACCCCTGCCCGACCCCCTCTCCCCACCCCCCTGCCCCCTCCTGCCCCGACCCCCCCCCAACCCTGCTCGACCCCCCCCAACCCCTGCCCGACCCCCCTCTCCCACCCCCCTGCCCCCTCCCCTGCCCCCGACCCCCCCAACCCCTGCCCGACCCTCCCCCAACCCCTGCCCGACCCCCTCTCCCACCCCCCCTGCCCAGACCACCCCCCCACCCCTGCCCGACCCCCTCCCCGACCCCCCCTGCCCCCTCTTCCACCCCACCCTTGCCCCGACCACCCCACCCCCTACCCGAACCCCCCCTGCCCAGACCACCCCCCACCCCTGCCCGACCCCCTCCCCGACCCCCCTGCCCCCCGACCACCCCACTCCACCCTTGCCCCTACCACCCCGTACCCGAAACCCCCCTGCCCCACACCCTCTCCGACCACTACGACAGCCCCCAACCCCCCAAAACGTATAAAGAGAGATGAGAGAGAGGAGGGAGGATAGAGGAGAGATGAGAGAGGGGGGGGAGAGAGAGCATACCTTAGAGAGAGAGAGGGAGATCGCCGGTCGGAGAGAGGGAGATCGTCGGAGAGAGGGAGAGGGAAGAGAGAGAGTGTTTTGGGGGGAATGAAAATTTCCCCCCCGTCGGTTCAATTTAAGTTAGGATACAGAAATTAGCGACGGAGTAGCGACGGATTATTCCGTCGCTAAGTCGTCAGTAAATCTCGCGCCAATATTTTAGGCTTTTTCTGCCAAAATATGCGACGTTCTAGCGACGGATATAAAACCGTCGCTACTTGGCCGACGACCTATCGACGGCGTAGCGACGGATATGGACATAAAAAATAAAAAAATTGTCCACTGCTTTCCGTCGGTATTCCGTCACAAATCCGTCGGTGATCCGACGGTAATAGCGACGGAAAATTTCCGTCGCTAAATGGCCGTCGCTAAAATACTATAATTTGGTAGTGAACTTGATTAAAATATTGATAATTAACAAAACCCACGTTTTATAATTGAAAGAAAATGTAGTTTTATATGTATAATATTAAAAATACAAAGTTTTGCGAATTAACCGGTAACGACGATTTTTCTAAGTAAAACCTGAAACTGGCTATCCAACTAAATGAGAACCAACGTAGTACGCGTCGTAAACCGTTAGCAGTAGATTAAATATACAAACTTAAAATCTGACCAGGACCTGCTATTAGAAATTGCAACTAGCACACCTAGCTTGGTTTTACAATGGTTCTAAGTCAAGTTCTCCAACTGTAGGATCTCGGAGACGAACCTAGCATCTTTCCGGAACCAATATCGTTTTCAGTCATAAACAAAAGGCAAGTACATTTTGTGTTAGTTTACAATTATTTAATAATCATTTTATTGCAAGTTTAAACCACGATGCAACACGGAACTCTCTCTGAGAGCACTGACTGATTGACTGTTTGGTACTGGGGGAGTAGTGTAATGAGTATGACCACATCCAAAGTAATAATTTAGAACTGTATTAGCTTACCCCTCATACACACGGGGATAAGCCATATCATTCACTGTACAACCCAAGCCGGTCATATTCATTGTCTATTCACATCACAATGTTTTAACTGTTGGAGAACTGTTTATTTCAAATTGTTTAAAAGTGCATAACTCTATTATTATTTTAATTATTAGATTGTCATGAATTGTACTTTGCTCCCTCCTGACTGGAGATAACATTTTTAGGGGATTTTGAGGATGCTGAGCTTTTATACAACAGTTATTATGACCCGATTCTGTACCCTGTGGTGTTGCCAGAGTCTCCATTGAAGGACGCAGGACCTGAGGCCGACAAGCCGAATGCTTAGCTAGATTTTCTGTTTCCAGATTTGTTGTTTTAGAATTTTTTTAATTTGATTTCAGCATTTTAATTCAGTCTTTCTAATTCCTGTTGTACTTTTCAAATGTTGAATAAAGTTTTAAATTCCTGAATATTGAGTTGTGACAAATATTTAGATGTTGTTGTGATTGCCTGCAATAGTGGATACAGCTTACTGCCGCCGTCTCAACAACGGTGCAGGCTGGGCATGATCCGGTTCGACCCAATTATTTGGGATCGGGTCGTGACACCAACAGGTCAAAGATGAATGTCAGAGACCTGAGGGATTACTCATATCCCATAATGGAAGTGGGAACACATCACCATATATTTTATCTCAGGTTCACCACGAACACCCGACGGGAAAGACACTATGTTGGTCTTCATGGATAGACTGACAAAATCAGCTTACATCATTCCATTCAATGTAGGTCTATTGACTGAGAAGTTAGCAAAGCTCTACATAAGGTAGATTGTGAAGATTCATGGGGTTCTAGTTAGCATTGTTTCAGACATAGATAGCATGTTTACTTTACACTTCTGCAAGACTCAGTAGTAGAGTTTGGGCACCCAGTTGAAGTTCAGTACTGCTTATCACCCACAAACAGATATGGAGTCTGAGAGGACGATTCAGACCTTAGAAGACATGTTGATGGTCTATGCCTTAGACTTTGGAGGGTCTTAGGAAGACCATTTGTACCTGATTGAGTTTGCTTATAACAATAGTTACCAGGCTAGTATAGGCATGACATATTTTCAGGTATTGTATGGCCAACTGTGTCAAACACCTTTATCCTGGGATGATGTAAGAAAAAGATTTTTGCTTGGGCTAGAATTGGTAGTGGATGTAGCAGACAAAGTCAAATTAATCAGGCACAGACTCAAAATTGCTCAGGATAGGCAGAAGCACTGGGCAAACAGTCATCGAAGGCCTCTAGGGTTTGTTGTTGGAGATTTTGTTTTTCTATGGATTTTTACTACTCGAGGCACCATCAGGTTTCGGAAGTGGGGGAAGCTTAGTCCTTGATACATTGGGCCATTTGAGATAGTAGAGACAGTGGGTCCAGTGACATACAGGTTGGCACTTCCTCCTAGTCTGGAAGGGGTTCACAATATCTTCTACGTTTCTCAGCTCAGAAGATACATTTCGGATCTTAGATATGTTGTAGATCTCTCAGAGCTGGAGGTGGGACCCAGCCTCACATATGAGGAACAACCCGTGGAGATTCTCGATCACAGAGAGAAGTAGCTACAGAACTAGACCATACCCTTAGTCATAGCCGCTTGGAGGCATAACTCTCCTGGAGGGTCCACCTGGGAAAGAGAGGATGAGATAAGGGAGACATACCCGCATATGTTTTGAGGCATTTGTTTGTTGTACTTGTCTATTCGCACTCCTTAAATTTTGAAGACGAAATTTCTAAGGAGGGTAGACTTGTAACTCCTTTTTTTCGAAATTCCTAATAAAATCCCTTTTTGGACTATATTTATATTTATATTAATTATTAAATAGGAGCCACGACAAAAGGAGGGGTAATTATGCAATTTAGATGGCATGGGTTAGAGTGGGAAGCTTCTAGACTATTAATTAGTCATGGAGAGATTAGTAATTAATCATGTGACTAATTATCAAGTTAGTTTTAACTAAATAACTTTCTAACAACTTTTTTAACTAACCCCACCTTCTCTATAAACACCCCAACTAACTTGTAACTAACATTAACAAACTCCCTAACAACTTTCTAACAACCCTTCCTATAGGAATGAACCTAGCCCTAATTAATTCTAGATTTATTAACAGAATTAGCAAATTTTTGTAATAAAAACAAATATTTTGCAAACAAATAAATTCTTTAGCAAATTCCCAATTGTTCACTTCCACTCTATATAAACAGAGGGAGCCCTATGTTTCCTTCCAACTGGACCAAACGTCGGAGCCCTATCAAAATTCTTCTTGACCCACCTCATCTTCTTCCTCCTACTCTTCTTCTTCCTCCACCGACCTAACCCTAACCCAAACACTAATTCCTTCTCTCGAGTTCACCATGGCCATGGTGAGACAATAGTCTCCTATGCGAAACTGTGAGCGTTCGATAACAGTTCTCTCGGTGAGGCATCTCCGACAACACACGGTGACCCTAACCGCGAGACTCCTTCCTCCGTCGAGAATTCATCACTCTGTCTCTATGTTGATCGATCAATCAATGTAAGTTTGAATTCATTTTTGGAGTCATTCTTTTCTTTGACTTTTGTCAAGAACGATTAGATCGAGAAATCGAAATCAAGAATCTTTGTCTTATCAAAACTGATGAGTATTAATTAGGTTGCTCGGCCGATTCGCAATCGAACGATCCAATCGAAGGACCATCTCGATTAGCAGGGATTGCTATTCTTTCACCACAAGGTCGAGTAGGTGAGTATCCAAAT
The DNA here is from genome assembly GCA_029216955.1 of Iris pallida. Taxonomy (NCBI): domain Eukaryota; kingdom Viridiplantae; phylum Streptophyta; class Magnoliopsida; order Asparagales; family Iridaceae; genus Iris; species Iris pallida. The sequence continues at coordinate 47,234 of JANAVB010009556.1, forward strand.
TTATTTGAATTCTTCCTTCTTCGAACATATTATCCGTTGATATGTGGGTTTTGATGTTCTCGAGTGTTTCAGTGGTCAAACCAGTTTATGAACTCAATAAGGGTACGGAACAGATTGTGTTCAAGAACAGGGATCGAGCGGGAATTTGAGTTCAGAGCAGTAACTGAAACATTGAACCATTTGATCAAGTTAATCGAGAATTCTAACAAATTTGAATCGGTAAGTATCAATGACCAATTTCTTTTTGAATTCTCACTGATTTTCTTCAAATTAATAGAGATAACTATTAGAAGTTACGTCGAATTCTTTCTTTGATTTCCTGTACATCAACTGTTTGTCATAATATCTGAATCAGGTTTTGGTTCATATCTGGACACGTGGAGGACAATATCCGACTCACTAAGGCTGCGTCCTGACAGTCGAGTCCAGATCGACTCAATTTGTCTTTGTTTCCTGAATCATTCTTCTATTGGGATTTGTGATATATTTTTGACCTTGGTTTGCATCAGGACAAACACGAGGGCTCGTATCAAAAATTTAGATGCAGGAAAGGAACTCTGTATCCATAGTGCTTTACCTGTGCTTGACATGAATTTGTGTCCAGTACCGTGCTAGTGTTGGACACAGCATTTACGAAAAAGATGGACGCGAGAATTCTTTTTTGAACTGAACGTTACTTTAAAGTTGGGTTTATTGGACTAAGCCAGATTGGGCCTTTGGGCTAGTAGATGGGATAGAATATTTAAAGTCCAGTGGGCTGATTTCAACATCAGGCCCAATCTGCTGGGTTTAAGAAGTAGACTAAAATAAAGGAAGTAGGATTAGTTGTTAATTAGGTTATTAAATGACTATTTTACTAACAAGTCAGGTTAGATAAAAAATAATACATTTTGTATTAATAATTTCTAAATAGAAATTTTAGAAGTAGATAGAAATTTAGAGTAGTCATAGATTTTATTAGAATATCTTCTAAGATAGCAATTGTTTCTTTTGACAACAGATTTTTTGGACTTTTGGACTTGACCCTTACAATAATCTAGGCAAGTACTCTACAATTTGAGATTACTTGTAATTCTATTTTGCATTGTTCATATTGGGCACTTGAGTGACACGTGTTGACATTGATTCTTTTTATTGTACACTGATTGCTTGTGTCGGGATTAGGGAAATACTTAGCTTCTATGGGATCAAACCTATTAGTATAATATTGTGGATAGTCTAGTCGCACATTTTGCACGTATGGCTAGACCGGACCGAACCTTTAGTACTATTGTGTTTATTGTGCTTATTATACGACAGCCGATTACATAGGAACTAGCATTTCGAATCATATATGCATTGTTATTCTTATTGATTTAGTGTTGCATCTCATATTCAGTTACAGGGTAGCTCATTGCATTATAGATTTATATAGTACATTTCATATTATAGGGTTATACTTTGCTCCTTTCCTAATTGGATTTGTCGCAGTGAGATTGATGATATGCTCTATACTAGCTATTATGGTCCCACAGAGGACGTGACCAGGGATGACCTAGCTTAGGTGGTGGAGCCAACTACAGATCAGGAGATCTAGAGCACTGTTACTTATAGTAGAGATATGTGTTGTTTGGTGCTGTATTGTGTAGATTGGATGACTGTAATAATATCTTAGGACTCACTTTATAATTTACCATATTTGTCTCCAGATATTTATTATCAAATTGTACTCTTAAAGCATAGTAAAACTCTGTAATGATGTTGTCATGTAGTACGCGATAGATGTTGTGATGTAGTACGCGATAGATGTTTTGTGATGAGATTATATTGATCATTCATTTCGATGATTATTGAGGTCAAGACAACTAACTATCGCTGTCAACGACGGTATAGGCTGGGCGTGTCTGACTTGTATCCAGTTATCTTGGAGCATAATGTGACATGGGTTTGAGGCTATATATACTAGGTATTTCCTCCCTAAAATCTAAAAAAGGAAGCAAGAGTGCTTTACAATTTTTGAGAGAGAGAAAAGAATGAAGGCTATTGTGAAGGAGGGATCACTTCGAATAATTTTTTGATGTCTCTTGTTCTTCGAAGTCTATAATCAAAATTTCTTCTTTCAAGTGAGTTGTGGTGATCGGTTTGGATTGGGAGGAGCTTATAGAGGGTGTATTCTTTTTTATTTAATTAGTGGAGGTTCTTCAGGGTTGGACTCCGATCGTCCCGTAGTTTTTTCCATCTGGATTTTCAACGTAAAAATCTCTGTGTCTATGATTTGTGTTTGGCATTTTTGGTTTGTGTGGTTTTGCTCAATTCCCTCACAGGGCTCTCTAGTTTGGGGGAACATTTTTCGCGTTTTGTTAGCAACAAAAATATTTTTCTAAATTGTTTATTACATTTTTAGTATTTTATAAAAACCTTTTGGATACTATACTTATAGACATAAATTTCAAAATAACAACAATATGTTATTTCTTACTATATTCATTTGATGACTTGATAATACTTACAAAAGTTTGCGCACATACGTAAAATCAGAAACAAACACGCTAAGGAAAAAAAATGTTTCTATTTCTTTGAGACAAACTGTTTCGTCAATATATGTGATACTCATTAGTGTTCAATACCCATATATTTATGTTTGTATGCATATATCAAAACTATTGGCCAATATATGGGTGTGTTACTAATAAAAACTAGTAAATATTCTTTTATTGTACCTAAAATATTTTTTTGGATATTGTTGACCAATAGTTTAAATATTTAAATATACTTGAATTAAAATTTGTATATATATTTATATTTTAATTAAAATTAGTTATAGATTCGTTCATATTTTAATTAAAATTTGTTATGAATATATGTGAATAAAATTTAGGGTTTTGGATTATGTGGAAGAAAATAGAAAAAGTTATTTAAAATTTATAAATACAATTTGTTTTTATGTTTAACATAGGGTGCTATTCGATACATGGATATTACATCAATCCACCAAGTGTTCGATACATGTGTATTCATTGATTTATATGGGTATTCATTGATTTATAAACAACAATGCCTTTATATTAAAATTTATAAACCCTAAATTTTATTATAAAATTTATAAATACAATTTGTTTCTTATATGATTGAGATTTCATATTAACCTCATAATCAATGAATACCCATATATTTATGTTTTTTTTTTCTTGAATTCATTGATTATGTGTTGTTTACTTGTAAAATTTATAAATACAATTTGTTTCAAAATTTGTTGAATAAAATAACAAAAAATGTAGGCAACTCCAAGGGGGAGGAGGCTAGGCAGACGCCTAGGGCCTCCTCCACCAAGGGGGCCTCCAATTTTTTGAAGCATCAATTTTTTTGACCCAGAAAAAAATTATTGACCTGGGGATGTCCATGACTGCCTGAAGAAGAATCAAATAAAACCTATAAAGAAGGCAAAATTTCCATATTTCTAGTTGCCGCTTCATCTTCTCTCTCCCATGGAAAAAAAAGTAAAATGCTCTCTCCCTTTCCACTTAGTATTTGCTAAGCTAATATCATCTCTGTCTCACTTTCTAATAGCATCTTCTCCTTCATCTTTTTTCCACATAGTATTTTCTGTCGACCAAACCGGAAGCAATTTTATGGAGTCACGAGAAAAAGGAGCCTACTCCTTACTTGAGTGAGGTTGACCTTTTTATTGCACCTACTATTTTTTAATGATTATTTTTTTATTTGGTGAGAGAGAGTCAACACTAGTGGCTACTAGGGAGCTTGTCTGGTCCTTGAGTGATGTTGTTATTAGCAATTAATTTTTTTATAATTCTTTATCCTTGTGTGCGAATAATTTCATGATTTATTGTATATAACATTTTTGTATATGATTCTTGATTCCATCTATTATTGCACCTACTATGGTATATAAACTTTTTATTGCACCTACTATTTTTTAATAACTTTTAATAATTGTTTATCAATGTGTAAAGTTTTATCCATATTTATCTTTATTCTTGCAAAGGAAAACTTTAAGACACCTGACATGATATTTGTCATCTTCGGCTACTTTGCATATTAATTATTATTTTTTATCCATATTCTGCCATCAAGTTTTTTATAGTATAATTTGAAAACATCTAGAATCTTTGTTATAAATTTAGAACTTGGAGTTTCTTAGGACTAATTATATTGTATTTGGATTTGTTGGAATTTGCATTATAAAAAAATAATACAGCGGGATGAGGGCTTCATTTTTGGAACTTGTCTAGGGCTTCCAAAATGCTGGATCCAGCCCTGACAAAAAAATTAAAGTAATGTTATGACTGGGAGGATCAAATCACATGCTTTTTTTTTGGAACAAGTGATACAAGTAACGCAAATACTTCTTTTACCAGTATAATATGACACCCATATGCGTAACTACCTTCTATTGCTCCATATACACAAGTAGTGCAAATACTTTCTTTTCTGTATTTGGAGAAAATGTGCTCGAAAAAGAAAATTGATTTACAATAGAAAGAAAAATTGGGGAGAAAGTGATTCTCGCACTCATCTATGGATTTACTTTACCAATCTCAAGTATCCACTTTCTTTTCCAATTTTTTTTACCCGTTCCAAACACCAAAATTATAAACTAATAAGAAATATTATTTTTTAAAGAAAAGAAAAGAAAATTTCTTTCTTTTTCACGAACCAAGCTAGGCCTCTAATCATGAACAAGATGCAATTAAGCCTGTCTAAGGCTATTGGAAATAGTAAAAATGTCCATCTCCCCAACACCTACCCTCTATTGATGAATTTATGGGACTTTAGCACAAGCAAAATGGTGAAAATCCTTGAAAGAAGATAAAATTATCACATTAGGAATACAAAATAATAAAGGTAGGAATCAGAAAAATTAATTGATGAGAAACCCTCTCTGTTATCTTCTTAACATAGAGTGCTTGGATTGAGGGTTAAGAGGGTTAAGAGAAAAAGAAAAGAAAAAACCATGCTTGGTTTGAAGGTGGGAGTTTAGAAGGAGGGCTATAAAGGGTAAGTGAGGGTTCATTTAACCCTCTTTTGTCTATTTTTTCAACCCCCAAATCAGAGGGTTAACGAGGGTGATTGGGGAGTTTATTTAAAAAGTCATAAATATCCTTATTGTCATATAAAATATCATGATTTTTATTACTTTAACATGTTACTATGTAGTTTCCTCATTTGTGAAGATATTTTAACAAGTTTAAATTAAAATTTCAATCAAATTTAATTTTATGACATATAGAACAAGGATATTTTGGTAACTATTGTATTTTATTAATGTCCCTCTCACTCAAAATCTCCAATCCATGCAAGAGTTATTAAACACATCCTACTTAATTCTCCCTCTAATCCAAGCAAGATTATATGTATTGACTTTGCACCCCCTCCCTTAACTTAAATTCCTTCACTTAATCTCACTTAACTATGCTTTTTCCCCTCAATGTAAGTAGACCCTTATAAATTAACTTTGTGTTACCTAGTCAAGTCAATTTCAAAAAATGGGAATTTTTACAAAGCATTCAACTTTCACTCAATTCCACGTACATCACAATCTTTTTTAAATTTCACCAAAAGCACCAAACCGCCATACCATATAGCATTTTCTAATAAAAGATTTTAAAAAATATAAAATGCCATATGGATCGACATTTTTGAATGTCCAAAAAAATTCGTCCAACCCCGTTAACTCCCTGTGAACTCCGTTAGTGAAAAAAACAAAAACGCCAATTGGGATGACGTTTCTCCATGCTGACGTAGCAATAGAAAATGAAAAGTTCATTATAAACCTAACGTTATTGTTGGAGTAGAGCTGGTAGACCGAAGAAGAACCGTATCATGACGAGAGTGGTATGAAAGTAGACCGGGGCAATCAACATGCCTGAAAGTAAACCGAAGCCAAGTGAGTCTGACCATGTTATATGATGTCCTATATCTGATGGTGGTTCCACACCGAGGTTTTTCTAATGAGATCGGAAGAATCTATCCCCACGTCCAAATATATAGGGAGACCATCGATAGGTAACCTTAGAATCTCTGTCTCGTTTGATTTGTACAGTTTTTTTTGTTGTGTCTGATTTCGAGTCTGTGAAAATTACTGCAATGAATATCTCTTGTCGACAATTCTCTCGTCATGATATGATTTTTCTTCGGCCTGTCATCTCTGCGTCCAATAATAACGTTTTGTTCATAATTTACTTTTCATTTTATGAAACCACGTCAGCATAAAAAACGTTATTCCTGTTGGCATTTTTTTATTAATAACGTTCACGTGGAGTTAATGAAGTTGGATGATTTTTTTTCTGCACATTGCAAAACGTCAATGCATATGGCGTGTTTTTAAGATTTTTTATTAGAAAACGCCATATGGTATGGCGTTTGGTGTTTTTGTTGAAATTTTGAAAAGGTTTGTGCTGTATGCGGAATTGAGTGAAAGTTGGATGCTTTAATGAAAATTTATGTCTCAAAAAAAGGAATCTATATTTGTCATAGCATACGAATAGTAGCACAAGACTTGGAGCTGTTACATGATTGGGACATTCTTGAGTTGGTGATATATATATATATATATATATATATATATATATTTGTATATATATATATATATACAAATATATATATATATATATATTTGTATATATATATATATATATACAAATATATATATATATATATATATATATATATATATATATATAGCAAATGACCATTAGTCTAGTGGTTAAGAATGAAGCAAGCGGTCCGAGTGGTCAGGAGATCGATTTCCGGTGGGAGCGTTCGTCACAATTATCTTCTTTCAAAGAAGTTAATTAATCGAACCATTGCCTACTCGAACTATATCAAGTGGCTATCGTGAAGGCATAAGTTCGAGTGGGTAAGGGTTAAATTAACTTCTTATATATATATATATATATATATATATATATATATTTGTGTGTGTGTGTGTGTGTGTGTGTGTGTGTGTGTGTGTAAATAATAAAATAAAATATTTGGGGCTATCTAGAGTCCCTAGTGATCATATGTGATCTATTGTTAGCATATCTCACCTATAGACCTAGGTACGCACCCTTGTGAGCCCAACATCAAAATCCTAATTAATAATAATTCTAACCACTCTATATCTAATAATAATAAAAAAAATATTATCTAAAATTTAAAATGAATTGTAGGAAACCAAATGCTACACTACCAGTTGTGGCCTTGGGCACCTTTGCTTTAGGACCGATCCTTCTTCCTACAATACCCCACTTGGTTTTGATGTCCCTGCTATGTTACCCCCATCTTATATATATATATATATATATATATATATATATATATATATATATATATATATATATATATATGTCCTGAGGTAGATCACAGATGGATTTTCGAAGCAAAAGCCAGGAAGATTCACGCAAAACTTTACAGTATGCTCTATGTTTGATCCTGAAGATGTTGTCGAGATATAGAGATTCACACAAACTAAGTTTGAACTATGAAGGAACTAAACTCCACCGAAAAACCCTTAAATATTTCTGATTACAAACTGAGAATAATCAGAACTCGTTATTCTTGTAAAAGTATTCTTGGGGGTAAATGAAGACCACCGTTGCTCAAAACAAGATTTGTCCTTTATCGACGATCTGCTCCCATGAACCAACAAGTTGATAAGAGAACTTCTGGAATGCTCGTAGTCACTTTTGAGCATGACTCGAATGGAATAAGAGGACTTTTTTTTTGTCTATGCCCAAAAGGAGGCATGATGATGTTGGCCTATTGGTCATAGTCACATCTAATTTTGATAATTAACGTAAAATTTGGTCGAGATACAAATAATACGTAGCAATAGGTATGAATACAGAACGTCTTCTTCCACATATCTACCATTCATCGTTTTCGTCATACAAAGATTATGGATGTTGATCAAGACATTTTCATACTTTATTCTATAATTTATATTTTATTGAATCTAGGAAAAATGTGCGATTGATCGTTTTGGCAACTGACTATGCTACTAAAGTCTACTTTCAAAATAGCCTACCTATCCACAAAATATCATATTTCACATTCCATAATAGCAAAAAGTCCAATACTCAAAAAACCAAAAAGCCTATCTCCATTAAAAACTCAAAACTGGGCAGGAAACTAACCAACCGAGTTCGACCCGAGGTTGGACCGAGTTCAGTCAATTAGTTCCTAAATTTTAGTGGTCTTCTTGAAGATTCGCAACCAACATTCGAATTACGAAACATCTGCATCCGAATTCATGCCGAGTTCGGTTCCCAAAAATGCTATAAATGGATGAGAAATTTCCATTCCAAATAATGCAATTCATTCTTCTCTTATGTATCTATTCAGAGCATTCAAGAAGCTTTACATTTTTATATCTAGCCTTTTATGATTCCTAGCAAAGGCAAGTGTCATTCTGGTTCAATTTAGAGTTTGGTTCGAGTTGTAAAGAAGGCTTTTAAAAAATATTCCACTTTTCAAATATTACCTTGTTGAAGATACGAGTCCTTCGAATAAAAACTCATGGTTGTAAGTAGCTGCAAGCACTTCAGATTCAAAGCTTGTGCCACAATGGATTAACATCGAGCAAGAGTACTCGAGGTTGGATTAGCCCTCTCAGAGGAAAACCAGTATACATCACTATGTCATGAGTTTTTTTTTTATGCTCATTAAATTACATATTTAATCTCTATATAGTTTGTTATCATCTGCCTAACACTTATCACGTGTAACACTACATATATTTTTAAATTTGGTGATTTTTTATTCCGCTACACACACGCACTCTATTCACCCCTCCCCCTAGAGTTGTACGAACCCTAGAGGGGGGGGGGGGGGGGGTGAATAGGGTCAATCTATCTAATCAAGCACTAAGGGATTACTATTATGCAATTTAAAAATATAAGTGCAAGAGAAGAAGCAACAACAATACCGACACCCGATATATCCTGGTATCCTCCCAAGGGGCACTCCAGTCCCGGAACTCTCTCATGCTTTAATCCACTATTATCACAAATAGTACAACGTGAGTTTTCATACGAAGCCTCACCAACTTCTTACACGAGAGCTTTAGTCCGAAGGCCTCTCCGACTTCAACCGAGAGTTTGGATCCGAAGACTCTCCAACTTCAACCGAGAGTTTGGATCCGAAGAATCTCCAACTTCAACCTTTCACAATAGGTCTTGATCTCCTTATACAACAAGATGAAGATCTCACTTTTTAACTCAATAACTCTAACACAATATGTGGATGGAAAATGAAAACTTTGTAGAGTTGTTTTTGGATAAGATTTGGTGGTTTTGAAAATTTTAAGCTCAAAGCATCAACCTTGAATGAAGGGGTCCAAGGCTATTTACAACCAAAGCATTGGAAAGTGCAATTAATGCAACTTTCATCAGGCTGACGGATAATCCATCGATTTTTTGTGGAAGTCCGCCTGGACAGTCTAACGGCTATAAATATAGCCGTTGGGATCAATCTTCGACAAAATATGACCGTTGGAATGCAAACGGTAACAGGAAGGAAAATCTGCCGAAATATTATAGTTTTTGCCGGATAATCTGAACAATCACAAATGGTATTCTGTGAGTCCATTCGGATCTTCCGTCGGATTTTTGTGGAGATCTGCGGATCATCCGTCCGAATTTCAAAGATTGTTCTGGGTTATTTTCTACCATAGCTTTCGATTTTGCCATTCATTTCTTGTGTTTACAAATATTCCTAAGACTCATTACAAACTCCAGATATACTTAGGCAGGTGCAGGCTTCTTCAGAGTCTTGAAATGATGATGGCATGGCTTGGCTTCTTCCTTTGATAGGTGCTGGCTTTTTCTCTTGGAAGCAACAGTCCAAAGATACTCAGTTTGTGAAAACTAAATACCTTTTGGGGGCTTCACCCCCTCGACCCCCGTCCGCTGACCGGACAGCGGAATCCCCGGGTGCGTGGCTCCGAAGATGTCATCAGGCGGTTCAGAGTAATCTTTGCGGAATACCATCGTCTTTGGCTCACTATAATTTTTTTATTGCATATGTCTATATTTGATCTTGCTAATTACTTTTCTGCAAATACATGTTAGACAAACAAAGTAATATATATGTAGCAAGTATGATAAGATAAAACACATTAGGACTATGCAAAGTTTAAGTATACACTACACCAAAACATACATTTTGTAACACATTATTTTTACAATTAGTAACGTTTATTACTGTGACAGTCTTGTAATGGTAATAACCGTTACATTGATTAAAAAATCGTTACTAAAATCCTATTTTTTATTTTTTTTATTTTATACTCTTTGTAATAAGAAAATCCGTTATAAATTAAAAACTCATTCCGACCTTATTTTTCATTCATTCAGTGGAGGGAAGGGTTACAAATGAAATTCCCTTTTCGCACCCTTTTTTCATCATTCCTCTCTCTCTCTCGAACTTCCTAGCCTCTAGCTCCCCACCTCTCTCAAGCTTCCCCTCTCCTCCTACTCCTCTATGGATACTAAAGTAGGAATCCGCACCAACGGAGAGAGCATCGATCTATCGTGCCGGTCTGATCTTGTGAATCGCTTAGATCAGAAGAGAAAAGGGCTCTGAATCGCTGACACCGATCTCGACGCCAACGTCGATCTACCATGCAGGTCTGATCTTGTGATTACATTGAAGTTAGGGTTTTGTCTCGATTTAGGTTTTTTTTATTTTTATGTTGAAATTGATCCGAAAATCTAGATTTTAATCAGCAAATTCAAAGGGCTATTCGTATTTCTTCTCGACCGAGAAGCTTTCATCATCGGCAGTGGCCAGACCTCAGGTCTGCACTTATCTTAGGTTTGGACATGTCTCAAACATGATGAACTAGGCGTTATGGAAATACATTAGGACATGCAATTATCGGGGTCCTATTGTTGTGTCGGTATCTGTAGTGTGGGATTCTTGTGTGTCAGGCACAGTATTGGACATGACCCTCACCATGAAAAAATAGTAAGGTATGCGGATACTAACGCCTTGTGGCCGTATAGGTGTGTGTAGTGTTGTATTGTTGCTTTGAACACGTACATGACCTAAACACTCAAAATACACAAGGACACACCGGAATGAATGTCATGTTGTTGTGTCCATATGGACCATATCTTGTAGTATGGTATTTGTATCCTTATCATGTAGTGTCATATACGTGTCTAACATATTCTCTTTTTTTTCATTCATCTAATTTTAGTTGTTGATTCTTAGGGAGTCTCTCAATTCACTAGGATGCTTAGCCATACATTCCATTGACATTTAGATTGATATCGAATGTGATGCCTTTATTCCACCAGTTTATTTGCAGCATTCCGACCGTGGTACTATGCCTTTTGTGGAAAATGTGTTCAGGTACTCCTTTGTGAGCTACGTGAGGGTGAATTTTGATGATGAGGATGCTGGTGTTGAAAATGGGCATATGTTTGAGGTGGAACAGTTCTAGTTCCTTCCGAAGATGATATATATTATAGACATGGGGAGTATTTTTATCTAAATCTGGTTCAGGATATTATGCAGAATGGAGCGCAGAAGAATGACAGGATGTGTCAAAGTTTGGTTGCCAGGTAAATGTTTGTTGTAGTTAATGCTGTGTGCTTTCCTTTCATAATTTGATGTGTCTTACAGATTTAAAAAAAATTCATGTGTACAGATGCGGTCTAATTTGAGGAATTCTTTTCCACTACTTACAACCAAGGTAAAAAAAAATTCTTTGCCAGTAGGCATTTATATGGCTAGTTGTAAAATGGAGAAGGTAGCAACTTCAACCATATATAACTTTGCTTCACTGTGATTTGTTGTTTGAATGCACTTTATAGATAACATGTCGGAATTTGAGCTGTGGGCTTTATTCATGATAGAGAATACTGAATTCTTCTCTTATTATGCACATTTTTAACCAGATACTTGGTACTTATCATCTTTGAAAGGCATTGCAAACTACTCATGAGTTTCGACCCCACCACCAGCTCAGGGAGATAGATGACATATTAGATGGGTTTGTGATGCCCTGAAGTTGGTAGTTGATATCGAGTCCAGCTTCTTATATATCAACCACGTACTGCTCTTGTATCGGGATAAATTACATGAACTATGCAAAAAATTCTGACTCTACTTTAACTTTAACAACAGCATGTTTTGTGCTAGCATGTGAAGTGAAAGATGTATTATGATATTCAACTTTTAGAGGCTGATGTGTGAATTTTGTTTCGATGGTGCAGGCTCGTTTCCTATTGGCAAAGTTGAATCCTTCGGCTACATACAACTCAGACAATCCTCCCCCTTCTGGTGGAGATGTCATATTCACAAATGATGTCAGCTTCCAGGTATTCCTTGATCATCTCCAACGTGTGGCAGTTCAGTGAAGAACTTTTGCATCAGTTCAGGCGCCAACACATCCATTCCATCGTTCTATCTATTGGATAGTATGGGATGTCTTAATTTCCACCTAGAAAAGGTTGCACTTTAGCTTTACTCTACAATTTGTACAGATTATGTTTAGAGTCCATGCTTATATTTATTTTCTATGCAACACTACACCAAAATAGACGATTTGCGACAGTTAGAGTTGTCAACAACGACGGATGAAAACTGTCGTTACAGTTAGAGTTATCATCTTTTTCATATCATTATATGTTTTATATAAATTCAAATGCACTATATGTGGAGTCCTGCATAACGTGTAATAGTTTATTAGTACAATAGAGCTCGTTAATAAATATTAGAAGGTTAGCCACTGTTTGTACATCCCTCCTAAGACTTGTCATAGAACTTATTGAAAACAAATTTCATTTGGATGCCTTCTACTTGTTAGTTTCATAGATTTGCTAGAAGGAAGCCCTTCAGTGACCTGTCCCTAAAGTAAGTTTGAAGATTTTTTTGAAAATCCGCAAAACTACTTGCATCTACATCATATAGATTAATAAGCTTCTCGAACATGATATTTTCTGGTAGCAACCTTGATCTGGTTCATGGCCTTCTTTACATACAACAAAAGGGTCACAATCATTGATAAAAAACAAGAGATACACAGCCGTATCTTGTCCTTTATGTATCTGTACCTGTATCTTGTCCTTTATGTATCCATATTCATATTGGTACGACATGGTTGGCAAGTCATTTAAGAATGTTGCTAGCCCCCCAATACTTATGTTATGGACAACCAATCTCATGTTAGGAGACTGTCCATCGGAGTCCAGGAATCTTGAAGATATAGTGCGAAATAGCACTTCCCCAAACTGATGTTCAAATAGCACTCATCATCATCTAAAAACTGTACCAATATTTACTTGAAGATAATGCGAAAGCGTTACAATATATATATATATATATATATATATATATATATATATATATATATATATATATATATATATATATAAAAAAAAAATAAATATATATATATATATATATATATAGCTTTTCTACTATTAATGTTGCAGGTGTCGTGCAGTATCCATGTAATGTTAGTGTTTGGCTCTATTTAGTAGCAAATTACTAGTGAAGTAGTTGTAGCTAGTTTAATTGGGACGTAGAGGAAAGTAAGGAACATTGGAGTTCCTATACTATTCAGTAGTGTAATAGTCGTAGGGATGTAAACACCATCCCCCCCACCCCCCCCCCCCCCCCCCCCCCCCCACACACACACACACACATTTCGAAAGTTGGACCTCTGGAACAAAAACTGATGCTGGTATAACCATACAATAGAAAATGAAGGTAACAATGTGGCTTAAAATCCCTTTGACGAAGAAGAAGCTATAAATCAGATACACAGTCTTCAATATTGATACTTTCTGTAGGGTGACACAGGAAAAACTAGGTTTATCAGCGAGTTATGTTTAGCTATAGTATTAATTCATAGATATGCATATATAGTAAAGAACTCTAACATGTGTCCGCATGATCTCGATCATGATCTTTCTGAAGAGGTTAGCTAGACCGCAGGACCATCTATATTATTGATTACGATATGCTTTAAAAGTGCATGGCAATTCACTTTTCACCTGCAGTAAGTAGTAGCCTTATGATGCATAATTTGAATCATGTTGAAATAAAAGCGCAAAGTATAATTACTGCATGCATTTTTTTTGGGTATGAATAATTTTTTAGAGAATTTGAGTGCTAATAGTTCGTTACCTTGACATCTCCTACATAAACAAATTTTCAATTACAGAGAGTTGCTCGATTTGCTAAATCCATATCCTCAATGGTAGTTCGATCTTTCCAATCTCCTGCTTGATTAAGAGCCGATATTCTGCAAACACCAGCAGTTCCTTTCAGAAATCACATATTTAGAACTGCCTATTATCCATGAAAATGTATTCAGCTTTTGTAAAACCTAGCTTCTCTAAAATAGTCAAATCATGGAAGCTAACATATAAATGTAGCTGAATATATTATCCTCAAATACAAGTTCTGATACTAATATATGTGCTTACCGTTGAAACCAAATAGCAAGAACATTGTTGAACCCAATTCTTATATATTATCCTCAAGTACAATTTCCAACTACATATTTTACTGTCATTGTGTCATGTTGGGCTTGCTTAACGCCCATATAGAGCGAATATGAACAAATTCAACACTGTTAACCGGGTTGAGTTCAAGTGAAACATATTTGCCTGTCATAATATATATACTCATTAGCAATATATAAATTTGAAAATGTAGCTACATCTATACTAGTAATTTATTAGTGAAGTAGATGTAGCTACATGTCCTAATTTGTCTGTTACAACCCATTCAGTAGTCACCTACAAATACCTCTCTTAGCACCAAATAAAGCCCCATTGTATTTTTAGTGTACATGTACCTGGTTCTACCCGGTTACATCTGTGCCCAAAATTCTTGCCTCTCATACCCTAGGAAGTTTTGTCACTCCAAAAGTCAGTGCCATGTTAGTGTGGAGTCATATGTCAGACACGTATTTGAGAAAATACACTCCAAATGGCACTAGGATATGCAAAAGTCGGCATTTCCATGTCATGTTTGTATCTGTTAGTGTCATTTTTGTGTCCGACAACTGATTTTGTAGCATCCTGTTATATTTGAGAGTGACTGTGGCATCTAATATGCATGTTTTATGATTTTGGAGTATCATGTTCTATGATTTTGGAGTATCCTGTTGTATATTGTAGGCAGGAGGAAGTTACAAAGGAAGATGACTATACAAAATTCACCCACATTCCAAATTTTGGATTCCTATGATACGACCAAGTGGCCAAACATATCACCCAGGGTCCGTCATTGCACTGAAGGCATTAGTTCAACACTTTGACTTGTGGGATCCATATAGCTAGCAAATGTTAAAGAGCTCTTCTCATTATTTAAACAATTTATATTGTAGGAAGTGGACCATGTCTTAATCTTTTTGGTTGTAATCAAGTTATTTATTGGTGCCATTTATTTGACTACTTACCTCCATTGTCACACAGTCTCACCTTCAGAAACCATTTCACTTGGTAAGTTCTACAATATTTGAACTTTTACTGCATGTGTCGAGCATTTCCTCAAATGTCAATTGTTCATGTTCAATTTTTTATTTTTTTTGCAAACATCTTCATGTTATATATCTTCGCACATTAAGCAGACTTATTTCAAATTTGAGGGACGATATGTATTGGATACATATTGGAGACAATCGGAACACTCCAAGATACTCTACGGACACGCCAAAATAGATGTTGTGTCCGTGTCCTTCCCTCGTAGTGTCATATCCGTGTCCATACAACATGTAGGCCTCAGTTTTTCAAAAAAAAAGAACATGGGTTACATTTAGTGCAAATAGTAGAGGTCACATTCCACTTGTGCAAGAGACCTGGGTCCAAAACCAGTTTACACTATAAATGTATTAGATACATGACAATCTGAAGATTCAGAACAACAACAAAGCCTGTGTGACTTTGTCCCAAACTTTTTTGGGTCGGATTACTCTTATCCGAATGTAGGTCCTATACCTCTCTTTGCTTATCAGTTATAGTTTCCAACAAGATAGTCTAGTGAAGCTTGTTCATATAAAGGGTGGTTGATCAGGATCTCCTCGCTAACATAGCTGCACTGGAGCTCACAGTTATAAATCTTGAAAAAGAACTGGATGCCTTGTATTTCCGGCTTAGCCAAGAAAGGAATGAGCGTCTCCTTACTGAAACTCAAATACAACATACACCACCACTAGCAATGGAACCACCATCTTCTAACTCTGGTTTTATGTGGGAAGAGGTATATCATTGTTTATATTGATTTTCCATTCCTTTTTGGCGGTAAAATTAATAGATGATTGATTCTTGCTTGTAAATTTTTTTTCCAGCATATATCCTCGTTGAGAGCTGTGAAATTTACGGGACATCAAATATCTCTCTCATCACGGTTAGACTTAGCATATAGACATTCACAATCGTTGAAAGTTGATAGGCTGACGCAGAAGTTCACCACAGCAAAGGTCTGTTTCATCCTTATTCTCTTTAACAAGGACGGTTATAGAGGCATGCTATATAGAATATCTAGCTCTATATGCAAATATTCTCAAAATGCATAACCCCACTTATGAGTTGGCTGAATTGTTTCTGGTACAGATAGCAGGACCCTACAGTAAAAGTAAAGAATAAAATGAAATAGTTGATTCTCATCAAGAGTCTGATGCGATGGATATGAAGAAGAATTTGATATTGAAGAACCCTTGGCAGGATCCAAATAAACTTTCAGAAGAAATGGTGCGATGTATGAGAGACATTTTTCTATGTTTATCAGAATCATCATCCACCTCTAAGGTGCCCTCTTCATAATCATCATTACCTTCCACATTTTTTCCTGTTGGGCACTTCACTTGGTCTGCGATTATGTATCCTATATCTCTCTTTGCTTATAGTTTCCAACAAGAGTTTTTGAAAACATGAAGGATTTATGATTTGCAGGGTCAAGTAATTTTTGCAAACAGTGCTCCTGCTATAAACAAAAAAAAGAGGAGCTGAATTTGAAGAGATGGATATAAACAAGCTGCCTCTCATCAACAATTGTACAGGAAAAAATACTTGAAAGTTGTTGATAATTATGTGTCTGCATTTCACTGACCTTAAAAGTTACAGGTCAATACTTGTCATGCACTTAGACATAAAAAAAACTTTGTGTTCTTCTTTCCCTTCCATTTTGTTTTACAGCTTCATACTTGATTCATGTAAGCTGCACTTGTTTTATAGTAGCATAATGTGTATGTAAGAATTGTCTTATGTAAATTGTATTATCATAATGAATTGTCTTGTTTATAGTGAATTGTCTAGTGTTATTTACTTGTCACTGGGAAGGTGGTTGAATATAGATTCATAGCAAATATTATTGAAATTATATATTTTTTTCAAAAATATAGTTGTCTGTAACGGTTATATACGTTACAAAAGTGTAAAATTATTAACGGAAAAGCACATCTTATGACGGTTATAGCTGTTACGAAAATAAATTTTGCCACGGTAATAACCGTGACGAATACCGTGACGAAAATAAATTTTGTAACGGATATTACCGTTACAAGAACCGTTACAAAAATTGGTCACGCCCAATTTGTCACGGTTATTACCGTGACGAAAATTATTTGTCACGGTAATAACCGTTGGCAATCACTTATTTTGGTGTAGATATCAATGCTATAGAGATAGCATAAATATTAGTGATATCATAATGTTAAACTTAATCGAATAACCACAATCGAAAACATTGTTAGGTCATTGGGCTAACAAGAGGTGTTCGACGTTCCTACAGAGGTGTCAATTTATAGGAAATGGAGGAAACGCCATCTCTAGTTCTGACCGATGTAGAACTAAAATACCAACTCCCAAAAAAATCAGAATTGATAATCCAAATCCTGTAATCTACGTAGCCTGTGCACACGAGGATACTAGCATGCACACAGTAGGCTATGCGTGCATAGCCCGCAAACGCATACAGAAATATATGCGCAAATAGCCCGCACAACACCCGTGAGCGCATGCAGCAGCGTATGCACACATAGCCCGTACAACACCCCAAGCACAACAAATGCGTACAAGCACCAAGTCCCCGATGTGTACATGTGAAGTGCACCATTAAAGTGCCACTTTGCATCCTTCGTCGGAGCCTAGTTCTAGTCGTAGCTCCTAAATAAGTTTTTCTAATGAGAGTGACAATACAAAGATTGTTTCTTTTATGTTTAAACTTAAACCCTTTAGAAAAATTATGCCACATGGACTACTCCCCCAAGCACAACACATGCGTACAAGCACCAAGCGTCTGATGTGTACATGTGAAGTGCGCCATTAAAGCAGCACTTTACGTCCTTTGTCGGAGCCCTAGTTCCAGTCATAGCTCCTAAGAAATTTATTCCAATGAGAGTGACAAAACAAAGATTGTTTCTTTGAGATTTAAACTTAAACCCTCTAGAAAAATTATGCCACATGGACTATCACACCCCATGTGCATATGCCAATACAAAACATGGTAATTTCTTTTATATATATTTGGAAATGGTAATTAATTTCAAGAATCACTCCTACTAGGATTCAAACTCCGCCCACAAGGGCCATATGCCTCCACACTAACCACTTGGACTAGTGGTCAATGAATATATATATATATATATATATATATATATATATATATATATATATATATATATATATATATATATATATATATATGGAAAATCGGATATGAGCCATAGGCCCATACTCTTATATGTGCCACACCACATGGCTTCAAGTGGGCCAATAAAAATATAGTGAAGAGAAAATTTAAATAGATGGAAATAAAAGATCTCGTAAAATAATTGATAAATAATAACTTACCATATCTTTGCTTAACAAATACGTTTATCTAGGAATTTAAATAGATAGAAATAAAAGATCCCATAATTTTTTTTTCCATTTCATTGACTAATAAAAATATAGTGACTTCAAGAGAAAATTTAAATAGATGAAAATTAAAGATCTCATAAAAGATTTGGTAAATAATAACATATCAAATCTTATTTTAGGATATGTTTGCCTAGAATTTAAATAGGAATAATTCCATTTGTCCCTCCATATTAAAAATAAATTTAAAAAGAAAATTAAAAATTAAAATAAAATTAAAATTAAAATTAAAATTAAAATTAAAATTAAAACTAAAATTAAAATTATTATTAAAATTAATATTAACAATAATATTAACATTAAAATTAAAATTAATATTAATATTAATATTAACATTAACATTAATATTAATATTAAGATCATTAACATTATCATTAACATTAAAATTAAAATTAATATGAACATTAAAATTAAAATGAAAAATAATATTATTATTAAAATTAAAATTAATATTAACAAGAATATTAACATTAATATTAACATTAAAATTAATATTAACATTAATGTTAATATTAATATTAACATTATGGGATCTTATATTTCTATCTATTTAAATTTCTAGACTAACATATTTCGTAAGTTCCGCAAAGATACGGTAATTTATTATTTATCAAATTTTTTATGGTATCTTTTATTTATATCTATTTAATTCTTTTTTCCAAGTCAATATATTTTTATTGGTCCACATAGATGCTCCTGCATCGAAATATATATATATATATATATATATATATATATATATATATATATATATATATATATATATATAAATAAAAAAAAAACAATATATATATATATATATATATATATATATATATATATATATATATATATATATATATATATATATATATGAAAGGGAGTCCCAACTATATTGACAACATGGTAACTGTTAAGCTTTCATTATTTCGACGCAAGCTCAGTCCAAACTTTTGGATCAATTTATGCAAACGTAAGAACAATTTGAAGACATATATATAATTGTTGACATAACTCAACAGATATATTTTGATGATAGATTGATACAAACAATTCATGAATTTTAATACACTATATAAATGATACCAGAAAAAAAAAATGAGACCTAAATAGACAATAATATCAGTTTAGTGAATCCTATTTCTTGTTGTAAAATTCTTCAATATTCTTCACATAAAATCTGTAAACAAAATAAATTATGTAAATGTGGGCACGTACCCGTACCCGCATCCGTTATGTGCGCCAAGCCTAGCCGGACGGCGGCACACGCGTGTGACCTATATGGCTCTCACTAAACACTTTCATGAATCAAAAGGGAAGAAGGCAATATATGTTGGACAAGAGGTCCAGCCGATGTGGGACTAAATGATAGGAGTTGAGCTTTTGCTT
Source organism: Iris pallida (assembly GCA_029216955.1). Classification (NCBI taxonomy): domain Eukaryota; kingdom Viridiplantae; phylum Streptophyta; class Magnoliopsida; order Asparagales; family Iridaceae; genus Iris; species Iris pallida. The sequence goes on from JANAVB010009556.1 coordinate 67,465, forward strand.
GCATGTGTGTGGCTCACAACACACAGTGCTAACAAT